>CM029360.1:32890042-32940710 GCA_017140985.1 Hormaphis cornu
AATTTCAAATTTTACGCAGGAAAATTCTCAATTTTTTTTTTTTTTTTGGTAACTCAAAAAGTAAGCAAAATAACAAAAAAAAAAAAAAACTGGATCCAAAGTACCACCGGGATCTATACAAGCCCATCAGAAAAGTTGCCGACTCTTCGAAATCTCTTTCTACCCGAAAACGTCATCACAAACCTGAATGTTTCAAATTTTACGCTAGAAAAATTCTCAATATTAGTTTTTTTTTTTTCTGAGTATAACTGAAAAAGTTAGCAAAATTTTGACGAAAAAAATCGGGACAAAAGTACCACACAAAGTATAAACGTACAAAAACAATGCGTGTTAATTACGTTCTGGGTTCATTTACGTTTTGTTCGCGAACGAGCTCTTTATTCAAGGCGATTACTACTGGTACAGTGAGACAATTTATAATTTGTAATCTGTGTGCACACACAAGTTATGCTCGGTACTTAGTACGTTTTTGCGCGACGACTGTACAACGACATGTAAAAAAGGTACTTAAATAATAAGGTACCTATATATATATTATATGTTTCTTAGTAAAATAATGTGTACTCATTTAAACAAAGCGGATTAAAACACAGTGGGTATATAACCTTCATGATTGTTTTTTCGGCTATTTGTCTGCTGCAGATACCTACGTGTAATTGTCTAGACTTTGTTAAGGTGTCGAGAGATAAATCTAATTAATGGTGACTATACGAAATCGGTAGGTCATGCGTGGCGCTCGGTGAAATCGCCGTTTACCTTTTTAAATCGATAAATTATAAACGAATTTCCGAGGTAGAAGTGCGGGGTTGAGTTAAAAACTGCGACATATCTGCAGTTTGGTGAATTGGTCATAAACATCGAGAAAAAACAACCCGGTCAAATCAGAATTAATGTAAGTATACACGATCCGTGTGTGCGCGTAAAACTCGTTCTAGTTTCAACTGTAAAATTAGTTCTTCGAAATGTTAAGCTTTTGGCAAAATCGCGCGTTTTGCGAGGACTTAAATACGTCCCCCAGCTGATACACGGCGTCGCTGTACGTGACCGATCGCCGAATGTACCCCAAAAACCGACCTTAAAAATGGGCGGTATAACGAAATCGAACGATTCCTGCGAAACATTCGCTTTTGGCTAATAATATTAAAATTTTACGATTTGCATACCTACACTGGGGTTAGTTGACGTAGCGCGTAAGACTTTGTTATTCTTCGTTCCAATTTAAAACACGTAAATACAAAATACGCTATTCTGCCGCAGTCGGTATTTTAAAAAAAAAAAAAAAAAACAATTTTATATCATACCATTTAGCGATAAAACTAACGCCGCTCGGCATATATATATTGTAATTAAACTTGTAAACTAAACACACAAACTTGCGACGAACTCGTGTACGGATCACAGGGTTCGCATATGTCCTGAGCGCAGCCACTACTATACTTTGTCAAAAACAAACTAATCTATTCGGCTCGTAATGAACGTGTTTCGGCTTGATAACTGCAGAAGACCGCAGTAACGTATTTTAGGGGAGCAAAGGGGGCGATCTTCTCACCCCGAGATCGTAAAATTTGTATTGGAAGTGTGTATTTCGGAATAAAAAAAATTATCTAACACAAATGTCACCCTCCCCTTAAGAAGGCACTGGATACGCGCCACTGCCTCCTAGTCGTTACATTTATGTGTTTGTATAGATTCAAAACGGAAAAAAAAAGATCTGTTTGCCAACGGTTAGTTTATTTATTTTATCCGCGATGACGCAGTCCATTTTAAAACTGTTGTTTCGAGATCACGTACGTATTATTGGCGATTCGGTAATACTTTAAAAATATTTCAATTCAAATACTTAGGGGTATTATAATATCATACGGGATTATGATTTTTTACGATTGTTCGTTTTTAACGAGTGTTCTATGTAAAAAGTTGCTCTTGGTGTGCTCGATTAAAAAAGTATCTGTTAAATGAATGTTAAATCCGATCTTGATCACAGTGTTTGGATGAATTTAATGTTATTAATTATAGTACCTATAAATCACAGCGTCTTTACAGGAAACAACGATGAGTATTAAAAATTATTTCTTTATTTTACATCAAAAATTGAACTGCAGCAGGATCTACGGATAACGGAGATAGCTTTGTTGAAAAAAAGTTTAAAAAAAAAAAAACAGTACAATTAAAGTAGATGGCGACCAGATTGACAATGTTACTTTTTTCCTGCTATTCATCCTTTAAATCATTACTATACAACGTGCATTGTAATAACTGAATTAAGTAAAAAAAAAATACAAAATGTAAAAAACATTGTACGTTCGATGAAAAAATATGGCGTAATACAAATATTTAAATGTATTCACGACGGTAAAATAATATTTGTAGTGCGACACGCTACTATTTGAGCTTGATACGTTCTATTTCGATGTGACAGTTTTCATACTGAAACCGAGTTATACATTTGGTGCTTTTCGAGAGAACGATGAAAGTAAATTTGTTTATGCAGGCCCCGTTACAGCTCACTGAACTCAAACGAATGGTAGATAGGGAATTCAAAAAGCTACTATATATTTAAAATGCGTCTTGGCGTCACACAGATCAAAAACAAAGGGAGGTAATCTAATGAAAAAAAAAATGTTTAAATTTTGCATAATGCCTATTTAATAAAAAATAATTTTTCTCATCGATATAATCAAATAATATTATTTGGATGGTTAGTTTTGTCGTTTATTTTTTGAAAAAAAAAATATTTGCAGCTGAAACGAACAGAGGCGTCGAACGTCGGAAAGCAGACGCGGGCTCGAACCGCCGAGACATACGTTATAAGACATAAGATTAAGTTTTTTCATTTTTTAGAATACCTAGTTCAGTTAAGTTTTCCCTATACTTTATGAAAATTTAAGTTTTTCGATAAGCCTACACACGGCAACACAGATCTTTAAGCTTACAATTAAATGTACTTACGATATTGCTATCGTAATACATTGTTTCATAAGCAGGTGTAGTAAGTAGGTATTGTGATTCTTAGCTGTAATTTAATTTCTCATGTTACAACTGGCAATAATTTGTTTACTAAGAAATAATTAATAAAAAAAAAAATAGGCGAATAATTTGTTTACTAAGAAATAATTAATAAAAAAAAAAAATAGGCGAGTACATTTCGAATACTACCGTTAAAATTATTGTCATTGTTATTCTGGGATATCGTTAAATAAATCATGTAATGACTTTGAACAAGTGCAAAAATCACAGCCTAGATTAGATACTTCGAGAAACCAAGGCTGGGCATTAACTCGTTAACTTATTTTTTCGTTTAACATGATAAGTTGATTTTTTTTTTTTTTAATTCAACATTTTAAGAAGAAAATTTCAAAAAAACATACGAAAATAATTTTTTGAAAAGTAGGAAATGTCATACTAGGTACAAGTAAATTGAAAATGTAAACTATTATCTTTAAGTTAAGTTGATTTTTTTTTTTTTTTTTAGTTAACTTTTAACTTACTAAGTGTAAAAGATTTTAAAAATTTATTTAACTTTTTTTTTTCAATTAACTTAACGAGTTAAAAAAAGTTGTAGACTTGCTCCTCAGTCTTGCAAAAAAAAAAATGAAAATTCAAATAAAAAATCATAGTGAAAATCATTTTACGTTTTGACGATTTCTACCGTTTAACTCGACGAAATTTCCAATAACGACCCCGTCCGTATAAAATTCCTAGCTTTCGTCCCTCGAGAATTCCCGCACGGACTTACTAAACTTCAGCGACGGCCTCTGCCTAACGACAATAATTCGCGTTTCTCGACTATTTTAATATATATATATTGTATTGTGGAGCGAGTGATCGGGATTCCGTTGCGAGACGTTTAATTTTTGCGGAATATAATTATTTTATGTATTTATCATATTATTGGCGTGCGAATTCCGGCCGAACTCGTTCGTTCTCCAGTATTTATTGTCGGAAACCCGTAATTAATAATAAACGATATATATTTTTTTTTTTCACCAAAGCTTACGCGTATTATTACGACCCTTACGGAACTCTACGAAAATTACGTACGAGAAAACGGTGAAACACGAAAATAATATAGGTACTTTGCTCGTAGGAAAACGGTTTTGTTTTTTGCCGCGAAGATCGACCGATGCACGAGAGCCGGTCGTGATTGATAAAAGGAAACGGCGCTTTAAGTTATACTCTGACGGACAAAAGGGGAAAAAAAACAGAAGTGAAGGCGACACAGAGTCAAACAACACGCGAGTCTGAACCTCGTTCGACGTTTTTCAAAATTACGATTTGTCTAAAACTAACTCTACGAGTTACTGTGCGTAAACATAAAAAAAGATGTATACACGGCTGACAAAAAATCACACGTCAACGGTTTAAGTGTGCATCTAGTGTGCATCTACGTGTCCGAAAATCGCCAAGAACGACATCTCGACTTCTGCCGTCGTCACACACCGCGGCGGCAGCTGAACTAATGTTATTGACGGGGAAAACTCGAAGACACTCGGCGGTTTTAAATTATCGCAATATCCGATATTTCGCGTCGAATTTCATTAGCAACTTTGCAACGGTTATAACACAGGGGGGATAATGGAAAACTTACGCTTTACACAGCTGCCGTTACGTTATAATATAATATAATATAATATTATACTGTATATAATCGTCACATCATAACATTTTATACACGGCACTCGCGCAATATTGTTACTCTGACGTTTTAAACGTAATAATACGTGCGAGAATTTTACAAAACAACACGATATATACGATATTGTTGGGTTTAAGTGACGAAATAATAGCGATAATACGATACCGTTGTTTCTTCGCCGAACGGAAAACCGTCATATTATTGTGCGTACAACATTATCCGTAAAACGCGGCATTTCAAACGCGTTCAGAAGACTGCGCGACATCGTGACGAGATAATAATAATAATATTTTATTTTTTTGTTCGACTTAACGCGTCGGTAAATAACAATATTATACGAGAAACGTTTATTTCAAACGGTTACAATACTAAGAGAAACACGTAATAAAGGAAACCGTGTCGACTTGTGGGGCGACTTGTAATAGGTATCTACGGGTCTTCTCCTCCGTCGCCTTTCTCCCAACAATTTGGGGTGTCCTATCCTTTTTTTGTTAACGACCCACGTATCTTTTTCACAATCCATCTGTTCCACGGTCTTTCTCTCTTTTTTCCTTCATTTTCATAACTGCCCTTGCACTGCTATTCAGTTCATACTTCTCTCCTCGTCGTCCCAGCGCCTATTTTCCCTCGTCCACTATTGATCGTGCAACACCGATACCTACCTCTTACGTATAATATTCGTTCATCATTCTATTATCTTCTTCTCGATACTGTTAATCCGTATAAACGTTCTAAAATCCGCTACACTCCGTTTCGTCTCTTAGTCACATATCATCTATGTGTATTCGAAAACGCGCGTTTAAAAAAATTTTTATTTTTTCTAATTAAACATCTTTATAAGGGGTTTTGCGTTTAAGTTGGTGTGCCCCAGGGCGTGCCTATTCTAAGAACATTTTGTCAACAACGCGCGAGATTTCGAATTGGACCCTTTTTTCATAGGCCTCTCGGTTTTTCTATCAAAGCTTGTAATCCGAATATATACGGTTGTTCCGTCGGCTGTAATTCGATTACTCAACACTTGGCTCTTTTGCTTCAACTCATTTACCTACAAATCTCGTTTTTGTACTCAATTTTTAGAAGTTTCATAAAGCGGTCTACGATCGACTGAATTATTTATACACCTTAAAAGCATTGCTAGCTAGAGGGTTACACACGAAGCGAATTCATTCGAAAGCTTTCCGCCGTGCTATTTCACAAATAATATACTCGGTATCGGGAGGTTTGCATAACTAATATTTACTTACACGCGCTCAAATGGACAACGTTTGAATTCATTACGACAGTATCGGTATTTCATCATATTCGTTTGGCCGTAAAATTATAAAAACTTGTTTGTTTAAAAAATCATATCTTGTAAAAACGGCGTTTAGGTCTGGTTGATTCGACGTATCAGTTTTAGCTCTAAACCTAACAAACAATTATAAAAAAATACAAAATGAAGTTTTTAAAAATAAAATGTATTGGCGTGACTCAAAATACGCGGTTATACAATTCAAATAACGACTAATTGTTCCCGAATACACGTGACGTTTCTCGATACAATCGCGGTGTTTAGAACAATTTTTAGAACGAAAATTGGAGAAATACAAACTTAGTTGTCTCATAAAATCCGCAAACGACGAAGACTCTAAAGGATTTTTGTGTACCTAGGCGAATCTTATCGAACACTATAGTAACAATATGGGTGAATAATAATTGTGTGATAATATTTTTTCATCGTCTGCCGCCCAAACTTGTGTACGCACGTCTCAAAAACGTTTAAACCGTTTTGCGGGAAAAAATCACGCGTGTTTAAATATCATATTAAAAAATTTTGGATAAACTAAAATAACTGTTTTGTGACGAAAACGATTCATTTTGACTAGAAAAATAGCACGTGTTTTATATATCCGAATGAAACATATAATACGACTATATTGTTATATTTTAGGCGTATAGTATTATTTTGACTTGAAATGCGAACGCCTAGTAAAGCCAAAAGGAAAACGGTGTTTTGCGGGCTCGTATAAATTATACAACGTCTATTCATCGCCCGTGGTAGGCGAGTTATTAACCGAAACGAGTCACGAAAACATCCTGACGTTATCGAAAATATCGCACTTTACGCGTTTCTGCGGCGTGAAAACGAGCATAAATCAATGTATATTGTGCAGATACCGACAGAGCGCAAAGAGAATAGCGTAAACTCGGTTTTTTCGTGATCAACAAAAAAATACAAACAGAAAAAAGCAAAATAATATGTTCATAACGAATCTACGTTGCTACAAATGGAAGTAGACCAAAATTCTAACGCCGGTACCTCTATTAGACCTAACCAGCTCTCTTCGGCTTACTTTACCATAACTGCTTAAACGTATAACCAAATGCTAATGATAAATATGGATTTCGAACGTTAATATTTATGATTTCCTCGTAATAATATTGTATCTATCGCCAGTTGCTTTAGGTATTCAGATTATTCAGATTCCTTCCAAGCGTTGTTCACAAATTAAAATGGCCGTAGTTGTGCCAGTTGGTGTTGTTGAAACGAATTGTTCTATCCGATGCGGAGAATGCTCGAAAACGATAGTTCATACCATAAGCAAGAATCAGAAGTAGTGTTCGAACCGAAAACAGTCGGAGCACTTAAACGAAAATTCGTTACTCAAAACTGTGATTTCGATTACGCCATCACAAATAAACAACAAGCTGATTGATTTTTAGAACAAATAACAGATTAGTAACGTGTTCAAAAAGAATCTACAATAAAGTACCTATTTAAAATTTTATCATAAATTCCCACTATAACGCTTGATATTTTTATGTTTGTTTTTTTTGTGACAATAGCAATTGATTAATACAATACTTTGTTTAAATGAACGTAAATTGACGTACAGTGAAGTTTCAGATGGTGACGAACTATTGCAAAATACGTTGTATCATTTTGATTCTCAAATAGATATAACGAACAATATCATTAAACTTATTGTTGTCTACACAAAAAGTTATTTAAGTCTGTCGGGGTGATATGTTTCTCATAATTTCAAAAAAGGAAAGAAAGAGTAAATTCTAAAAACGGAAATAAATAATTGGGAGTAAATTCGAGATCGCGCGAGAAGTTTCTTGGCGTCTTTCTTTAAAAATTATATTAAACTTCCAGTATCTTTCTGTTCTACATGAAAGTTTTTCAAACACAGTACGTTCACTAATGTCAATTTTACAGTTAAACAGTGCGTTAAATTCAAAAAGTTATGTTCATTAACGTTTTTCATAGTATTGAACAAAAACAAACGTATAACGCGCAAGAAATGATTTTAATAGGATGGTGTTGTTCCCAAAGTTAAATTTTTTTTTTTTTTAACTAATAATACGCGGTCGTAACGAAATAAATGTAAACATTTTTTTATAATTTTACGTGTTCTATGATTTTCATCAACGATAATGTAAGCGTCTATAGTACGACAATGTTAAAAGCAAAACTAAAGTATAATAACTATTTTGATTTCGTGTATAGAGCATATAAAAATATACTAATTGGAATTGTATTTTTTCTAGTGTTAAGTACGGTAAGAACTAAAAGTTATAAAAATATTATTAAACCACAAGTAAAACTCGGTTTTATTACTCAAATCGTCATTTTATCAATCACGTAAAACTGAAATCGACAGCTTTTCCGTTCACTCGAAAATTCTCGCGAACGGATTCGTCACCACGGAATCTCCACTCGGTATTATTTGTATAAATTACCGTCAAACAATCAATTTCTATGAACACCGAGGCTCCTCTAATACCAAAGAAGACTGTAAACACGTCATAGCTGCGCGAATAATATTATGAAAGTTATGCGATAAAACGTAAACAATTATACACGAGTTGTCTCTGAAACGAGACACTTGTACGCAGAAAAGGGCTGTACGTATCCTTATAGATGTCAAAATAACGTACGCGATAAGTTTTCTAAAATTTATAAGTAATTGGAAACCGTTTGTTACATTATGTACGTATCGGTGTAATAATATAGTTCCAGAGTTTGTCGAATGTTTTGGGTCGATCGACTTCTGTTTGGCCATAAAACTTCACCCGGTTCGCAGCCTTCGACCGTCCACCGCTCGTTCAAAAACGATGTTTGATAAGTTCGATTTTGCGACCTATAATACCGAAATTCTGTACACGATATAAACATGTTATTGAAAACTTTTAACTGTAGTTTTCTTTCTGGTTTCGAACAGCAAAAGTGGATCGACAGACAGTACTTGCGGTGTATAGAGCTGAGACCGACGGTTTTTTTTTTTCTTTTACACTTTCGACTTTTTCCCTTTTGCCTAGGTTTATTGTTATTTTCAATAACAAAAAGTTTTCGTTTATAAACGTCAATAAATATGAGTAGAACGATGTTTAAACGACAAAATAACATGATTTTTACTTGAGGTACACGCATCATTTCACCAATAATTATTATGGTATCGATATATGCGTATTATAATGATTCCGTGTTTACGGTTCCCGATTAAAACCTACATAAAATAATATCGTTATGATTATTATGATTAATTAACTTAGGGTGATAAATGATTTCCTTGCGTGCATCCGACATCTGTGTATAGTGACAAACGTATAAGAGAAAGATCATCATGACGATCGACGTAAGTATACGTACCATTCAAATCATCGTGTATTGTCGTATTTTTTTTTGATTGTTCAACTCACCTGTAACAATAACAATTATTATTGTAAAAACGTTCGACAAAAGAAGAATACAATTTGTAAAATTTTGTGAAAACAAAAATATCTAGTTTAAAGCACGATATTATTAATTATATGCACATTTCGATAACCTAAACCGGCACCGAGGAGTCTGCTTAGATTTTCAGGATTCCGACGTCCCGTCGCGGTTTTCTATCGAACACTGCAAAATTCGCGTTTCCCGCGCGGCTTTATTACATTATAATTACATCGAAATTCATCGACTCGTATTAAATTGGTAATAATAAATTATCGTACAAAATAATAGGTGACTGGCAAATCGGAGTGGATCGCATCGGTGATTTTTACGAGAAAAACGTTGTTTATAACGTATAGAATACAAAACAAAGTCGCGAACGGTGAACAGCGCTTTTCGAAAACACATAATAAACCAACCAGAACGCAGTTTGCAGAAAAACAAGTATCGATATACATAGTCACTCAATTATCTATAGATTTTAAAAAAAAATTCAGATAAAACAAAAAAAATGGAAATTTTAAGTATTTTTTTTTTTTCAAGGTAATTAGGTTATAGGTCTGCAACTTGGAAGATAGAGTTACGGCTATCTAAATACCTTAAGCATAAATTTCTTCCCAAAAGTGAGTATTTTTATTGGCGATTGCTGCGTGATGGGTACAGTTTACCCGCAGAAGTAATTTGTTTTTAATTTTTAATAACGAAATAAAATTGTATTATTTACACGATTTTTTCTTATTGAACAAGTCATTTATGTAATACACACAATAGAGAGTAACTGGAAAAGCAACAGACAAATGTGTTATGATAACGTTGCTAAAATAGTATACTAGCGATGTAAATTTGAAATTGTTTTTAAGAAAATTAAAAAATTATACTAATTTACTATATTTTCCTAATAAAACAATACGGTACATTCGTTCGTAGAAAAAAAACGAGAATAATATAAAAACTCTATAAGCGTTTTAACTTTTTGATTTAATTTGAACATATAATTTGGTATATTTATTGTATCAAACATCACCCATAAACGTCATCAATTCTATATGCACAAATATTAATTTTGTGCGTTTACTGGTCAACTAACACGAGGTTGGTTGTCTTTGAAAAACGTCGAGGGCAAATAGCATTTTGCAATCGCCCACCCTTACTAGACCGTTATTGTCTATAAAAGGTCTTTTATCTGAATAGTTTCGACGATACTCGTTTGATCTTACCGAGTCTTAAATCTTTTATCTCTTTACAAAAACGTTTGCTTTGAATACTCCAAATAAGCCCAACATATTGACGCCGCGTTCTAGTTCTAGACTCGTAAAGGACCCCGTTGACATTCCTTTCGTTCAACGAAAAATCGCAAAATCGCGACCAACACGTATTTCATTCGTCGACGAATATTTCGTTATACAATATCAATACGTTATAAAAATTTGTATAATTTACACGTACACTTCAGATTTTAAAAAGGAAACGAATGAATTCATTTTTATACCCTTAGATATATAACTAGACACGCGTTTTTTCGGTTCGGAGCGGCGCTCGGGTCGGATAAATCGCGCGCGACGCGTATAGTGTCGTTCGCGAAATCTGATCGCCGCCGGCAAATGGTCCGACAACGCGCGTTACCCCGCGAAAATGAGATTACCGTTTGGACCATTTAACATCGGGAACTTTTCCGGGCGGTTTATCGACGACGATCGGTATACACTACTACTACTACTGTATATCCTCTGCTTATCATCTCACGTTCGGGCAGCTGAACATTTTTTGAACCCCGTCGCTTTACGATACGTTTTATTCAAGTATAGACGACACACGTGGACGACGATCGGCGATTTTTATTTTTTCATCGTTTTTTTTTTCTTTATTTTTACACCTTTGCGTTTTAACAAAAACGATAACTTTAAGCTTAGGCGCCCGCTTGCTGATTTCAGAGCCGTACCGATGTGAAACATAATATTATTACTGTCGCAGGGGGTCGTCGCGCGTAATATTTTTCCCGAGGATGAGAGCTTGTTCGGAAAAAAAAGAAACGAAATTGTTCTCGTCGGACGGTCCATGTTTCCGAAACGTAACGATTGATTGACTGAAAACGGGTTTGAATCCGTTTACGAAGACCGACTTTCCCACATTTTTCACATTAACTTTACTAAAAATTAAATGAATTCGTTTAAACTATTTGTTTTTGTAATCGATTCGTAAAAGTGACGAAACGTAGAAAAGTCGATCAACAACAGCAAATGTCATGACGAGTTCAAATCGGTTTTCAGAATCGCACCACTATAGATCGATCGCGGAACGTCGGGGGAATAAAAATTTCTATAACTCCAAAACAGATTTAAGCACAAACAATTGAATATTTTTAAACTCATAAACGGTGATTTTTCCTGCGTCATTCGCAAAAGTTTAGGAATAACTATCGAATGTACAGTAATAATTTGAAAACTATCATTCGTTATAACGCTCTCCGAAAGCTAAACGTGCCAGCCACGTCTATATCGTATATCGACAATAGTTAATTTTAAAAAATAGAACAGTTGTGGAATCTTTGCGACAATATAATATTCCCATATTGGTAGAAATATAAATAATTTCGCTCTTTTGTACGTGCATTTTTTATTTTGATGGTCAAAACTCACTTGCAGTTAAAGTCGATTTTATGTTTCCAACAAAATAAAATACCAATACTTGTATAGTAATAATTATTAAACAAATAACATCAAAATAACTATACCATAAGCATATTACCGAAAATATTCTTTAGATTCAATAGATTTCCTTTGAAATCAAAATATTTTTGAAAAACGTAAAAAAAAACCAACTAACGTTGAATACCTATGAGCAGTACTAACTTCGTCGATTCGTGAAGGTCAGCAGTATATTTTGAGTTTTTTTGATCGACAGCTGTTTATAAAATTGTTCTCGCATAATATCCTTCGGAGAATCTCTCGTACGACTCGTAAGCAAAAAATAAAATCGAAAGTAAGATGTAAAAACATTTACATCATATTTTTATTATTTATGGTCTTAAACTTGAAATGTGAGCGAATAACGTAAAAAGAAAAGACCGATCGATGTTGGAAATACTAACAGCAAGAAAAAAACCAAGACCAAAAATAAACATCTACCTTCAAGACCTTACGGTGTTTCTGAAGGGAAAAAAACATTTATCGTTTTATACAGTCATAAAAGAACCCATTCTCCCGTGCCTATACGAAGGCGGAATAAACGTGCAAAGATGTTCAAATACGAATTCACGACGACGTCGGCTACAGAAACCGTATAATTTCGCGGAGAAAAATAATGGCTAATAAATTGGAATTGAATTCTGTAATTTTTCTTCGTATATTTCTCCGCTTCGTCCCCATTGCTCTTCGGCCGGATCGACGATAAAACACCACAATCATGATCGATACCGGTTGTACTAAATCGCTTTTAAAATGTACGATACGCACGCAAAATCGAAAGACGATGGACGGCGTTTTTCGCAAAGAAAATTTTAATTTTAATTCAAATAACAATTATTGTTTTTTTTTATTGGCAGCATTTTTATTGAAAAAAATAAATATCATTGTTTCGACGAACGTTTGGTTGCGCGCGGTAAGTACAAAACGCGGTATAATCCACACCGTTCGAATAGTTTCGCATACACAAGACGCGTTTAAAAGGAACTTAAAGTAAACTTTTAAAAAGTTTCCAACTTCCGGTCGTGCAAACAATGGGTGTTCAATATTTAATTGATGCGAATCGAATAAGTTACTCTCAGATTCGTGGCGCTGACAATGAATATTCATGGTACTTTCAAATTTAATCTCAGGTCAAATCACTCGAAACCAAATAATAGTGCGACTTCGTTCAATTGAAACGATCTCGGCGTTTATCTGTATAAGTCATCGCAATACTGTTATCGCGGTGCTGCTGTATATTATAATATACAGTTATGGGTATTTTTGTATCCGCACGAAACGAAAATATATTAACGGTTCAAAAGTAGTAAATAACCAATGACTTTTATCAATTTTCAAAAATAAAAGCCGGAATAACTCTAGGCCGCGTGGGTAGTTTGACGGCGTACAGCGACTTACTACGCTTTAGGTGGGTCACCGATTTTGGAAGTTGTGATTCAAACGCATTATTTGAAAGCAATGGTACACGATTGCCTTCGAAAATACGATTCTGAGCGAGCTAGTATACGTTCTGGTACATTTTTTTAGAAATTCAAAGTTCTGTACATAACTCAACAGTTTTTGAAATCACTTGAAACTTTTAGCGAACCTGTATCATACCTATTCGAATAATATGTAAAAGTTTCAATTTGTTCCGATCGTCAGTTTGGTAAATCAATAAACACGTTTGCTGTAACTAATGTTTCTCCTTAGTTTCATGACTGTAACTTTTTCAAATTAGAGACAACACAAAATACCATCAGAGTTCAAAGACTTTTCATTAGAGATAGTGACTATAAAAATCGGAGAATTCCTTATACCCTTTAAAGTTGTTCAGAGAAAGAAAAAAACATCATTGTAAAAACAATTCATTCTTCGCTGCGTTCAGAATGTAAAATTTTTTTGGATACAAACAATTGAATCTACAACTACTGACGGGAACCTTAATAGTTGTGAAATATTGTCCACGACGAAACGAATTTTTTATTCGTTTCATCTTTATTGATGTTTTTTCATCAATAAAGAAATAAAATATTCTTATGACGTTGCTCGAATACCTAGGAAGATTCTTTTTTTAGTTTTATCAATTAACTTTTGTTGATTGCTTTTTGCAGTTTTTCATGTACAAAAATATAATAAACGTAACTGTTAACGTATAGTGTAGAGTATTTTTAAGTGTTCGGCCTATTTTGTATGAGGAACGTCTATTACGATTGTCTACGATTTGTCAATTGAATAACTGAGTGAAGTACCTTAAAATCGTGCATAAACAAATATACATAATATATACTTTTTAATTGAACAAAACTTATGAATTAAACGATATCGAGTGTCAAAGATAGTTTACTGCTATCGCATTTCTTTTGAAATCGTGGTACATCGTACGAGCTATTGTAAGAGCTCGGAAACCAACTCGTGTTAATGCTAAAAACCATTTTGGAATCATATTTCGTTTATAATAAAGAAAAAATATGATACTCAAAATGGAATATCGTGCACTTAAAAATAAGTGGATATCATGTTGACTGCGTGAAAAATAAACAAACGAGCGACAAGTTCGTAAAAATAATTTATAAAC
Organism: Hormaphis cornu; assembly: GCA_017140985.1. Classification (NCBI taxonomy): domain Eukaryota; kingdom Metazoa; phylum Arthropoda; class Insecta; order Hemiptera; family Hormaphididae; genus Hormaphis; species Hormaphis cornu. Next base: position 32,904,619 of record CM029360.1, read on the forward strand.
GTCGTCAAATTATCTGTCGGTTAAGTAAACAAAAAAAACTATTTTATACGATAGGCATGATAGTTTAAAGCGCATTAAATTTTTTTTTATTCGAATCTGTGTAACTATACTGACTGACTAGTTTCCGGAGTATATACGTAAGCAATCTTTGACCGCTTAGCTCTTGTTACGTTATTCAAAATTCAAAACTAACCTCGAACTCAAAATGATCTCAAAGGTACCAAATGGTAATGGCGATACATTTGGAATTAGATAAATGATTTTTGCACGTTCACAAACGTAATCGTTTCTCAGTACGACGTTTCTATAGTAATTGTTTCGAAAATGTTGATACGCGTGTTATTTCGTATGACGATAACGCAGAAATCATTCCGAAAACTCTTACTTCCCTCTCCGCCGTTGGATCTTGATTTTTTTTTTTTTTTTTATGTTTATTTTCAACGTCTACAGAAAATAAAAAACACTCGAAGCAAAACGAGTGAACGATGTGTACATTTTGTATAAATACATGGTTTTTACGAAAAAAAATATCGATCCGTTTTTAATAAACAGTCGCATAACGTACGTCCTAATTAGGTGAAATCCATTGACGGGACAAAAACTTTTTACCGCACAAACTTCTCCATCCGCGTTTGTAGAATCTAGAAAATAGAGCGAACAAAAATTAAATTAATTAAAACGAAATCGTACTGACGCGGCCGCGGTAAACGTTGATTATTATTATTACGACGTCTGAACACGTTTGAGGCGGAAAATTTCAAGTACAAACCTGTACATAATCCTGTGTACACGACAAAGCCCGTCATGTGCGAACGATGGTAATCAGCGTAGGGCGTGACAGTACTTATATAATACGTCGTGTTATAATATTTTAATACGATAAAAAAATTAATGATGCAACGATGTGAGAGATGATAAGTGGCGTAAGTGGCGTCTTGGATTTTCGTAATTTATGCGGTTACCGGGTGTATGGTGATTGTCACGTACGTCATCCGCAACTTAACCAAGGCCCGACGAAACGCTGTTATCGATTTATTTTATATTAATTTGTATGACGATCGTGTAAAATCGAAAACTGAGCTCATAAAAATCGACTGTATATGTCAATAACTTTATTTTGAAGAACGACCAGAAAATTCCTAGTACGGTAATACATAACAATACAATATTATATCTGCGTTTAGTGCTACGATCTGTCCCCTGTCCGAATGTAAAAATTGCAATCCAAACTGACTAATCCAATTCAAAACATATATATATATATATATATATATTATAACTTTAAGAGAATACTCTAATAAGGAAAAAGGTTTAGTACGTTCCAAACAAAAAAAAAAAAAGATATGACGGAAAGAAATAGGGAGTAAATTTAAGGTCGGTAATAATAAATCGTTTTATTCGGATAAACGATTCTGAGCGAACTCAGATATCTAGTAAACGTCCTAATTAAAAACAAACTCAACAGAAAATATTAGATTTATTAAACTACACGTATACTACACGGAATACGGCTTTTCTCTACGGCCAAACAGCTTTTCTCCGAACTCAAATTTACTCCCTTATCTTTCCTTCCTTCTTTTCTTTTTTTTTATGTAACACTACGTTTACTATGTTAAATAAGGTACTGCAAGAAAGAAATGAGTTTAATACTCGCCTCTTCATCGGAGTTTTTTTAGAATAAATTTGTACGCTTTTAAATCAAAACATGCTAAATACGTATGTAATTTTTAAAAAAATTTTCGAATAAATTTAAATCAAATTCCTTAACTCTCTTGTGTTATAAAGCGATCAGATCGCTGTTTCCACTCAAAAACACAAACAATCGAATTGGGCAATGTTCGAACGTTCGTCGTTTTCGGTAAGTATCTTTGAAAATCATTTAAAATATCACGAAACGTTTCGAATAAAACATAAATTTCAAAACCGGAACATTTTCCAACCTGAAAGTTTCAAATTTTTTGCCGCGATTGTGTTTTGTTTTTTGTGTACAACCCAAAGAGTATAATCGGAAAAAAAAACCAGACCAAAGTACCACCAGAGTCCTACATAGACCTATCAGAAAAGTTATGCGTTGGAACGTTCCTTCTAGGTACTTGAAATTGAAAAACATCGTAAAAACAATACGCGTTCTTCCCTTCGCTCGGAATCGTAAACGAAAACGTTTTGTTTTTCCATCGAACGAGTTCAATTTTCAAGCGAACGTCCCCCCAAACACGGCTGGCCGAGCAACACAATACAACGTACACGACAACGCCTATAATGTAATCCGGTGCCAAATTAATTAACGTCGGTGATGCTCAATGGCGGCGGCGAACCGGGTTCTGTAAAGAGGTTGAGTATATATACGTATATCTGTCGACCTAACCGTCGGACAGAGGTGACCGCAAACCGAAATGAGAAAAAAAAAAAAATGAAAAAAAATCGTATTTAAAACCCTTGTATAAAAGTGAGAGAAAAAAACCTAATTAAACCAACTTTAAATACCGCACGGTGAACTTGAGCGCGAAGAATGCGGCGGTCTGCGGTATATATACCGGTGGGAACGACACCTTTGGGACTTTTTTTTTATATACTACCTCTGAACGTTTCACAAGCATAATAAACGGTATACGGTAATACGGTATACGGTTGTTCCGCGGTTAGAATTCACGGTGAGAATCACGTCTTTTTTATGCTTTTTTTGCTTACTTTTTTAAATTCGTTTAAGGCGTCGCTTTCTTCGTTTAGGCTGTGAAATTAAATTTTATAAATTACTCGAAACGTTCGACACACAGTTTTTACACGTCGATGGACAGCCGTTCAATTTTGCCGCGATCGCAGTAATATTTGAACCAGTTTAGGCGGAGTCACTTTAAAGTCTCCATTATAATATTATATATGTTATACTACTGCTCTATAACACAAAACCGTTCGAAAATTGTATCGCATCTACTCTCGTTACCTGTGAGACAAAAATTCCTCTGACCATCTATCTCGGTTTAGCAGAAAAAACTCTTATTATGTTTTATATTTTTCCACTGATTTTGTAAAATCGGTAACGAAATAGCGCAATTGGTTTTTGGATGGCTTTTATGAAGAAAAAAAAACGTGAAATGTAGTGTTCATCGACGTTTTACACTGTTTTAATCAAGTTAAACAAGCTAATAAGGTTACAAACTTAATGAAATCGGAAAACGGTAAATTTTTTATACTCATTCTATTACGAATCGAGTTTTAATAGTCTGTGAGGTTTTTTTTTTTTTTTAAATTCACATTCTTAAGTAACTTTGATTCAAGCGATTATGATACGGTTTGGAAAATAAATATTATTTTGATAACAGAGCTGGCGAAGCAAGCTTTTTTCAAAACACAACGCGATGGCAGATCGTCCAAACTCAAAATAAATAATGAAAATTTCAAAGCTGTTAATCTAAGGTTTGTTTAACCCTATTGAATTTTATACGACCCGAGTCCGTGTAATTTTGAATGAATTTTAATTTTTCAGTAACGTTAGGTTAGGCATATAAATATCATTAAATCTGTATTTTATACGTAATTCGCAGCGTTTACACACTTATTTACGTGTTTGAGTATTATTTTTTTGATGGATAGAAATATCTTAAAAGGCGCTCGTTTCGCTCGTTAATGTCCTGTCGTAACGTACAATACTCTATCTGAAAATATCGTTAATATAATATCGTATAGTGAAATATCGAGCTCAGTTATCTAGTAAAAACAACCGTATTTAACAAAAAATTTACTTAAAAATTACCCAGAAAAACTTTTTTCAATTTTTTATAACGTATCAAATTAATTTGGTACATCGAACTTTGAAAACGACGTGGAATATCTTTTTATAACGATAGTTCAATAGCAGTTGTATAGCCGTTCTGACGCCATTTTCGTCACTGAACCCGGGAGATAATCAAAATATCGAAAAATACTTGAAATAAAATATGAAATTCAAAACCAAAATCGCAACTTTTATGTAGTGTTAAACGATTGGAACACTCCTGATTTTTCGCCGTAAGGTCCTCGATTATTTTTTTTTCTTGTTCTTGGGATAAAACACAAAAAGTGAGTAAAATCTCAAAAACGCTTCAAACAAATTACCACCATAACCTAACCTAACCTTTCATTAGATGTACTGTCCGTGAAAATCATCCGAGCAATACGATCTTGTACGAAAACTTCTCCACGAGTCTTAAAACTCTTTTCGCCGTAAAATTCTCCGAAATCTTTAATTTAGTTTTCCTTTTGAGTTGAACCCGAAAAACCGAAAAAAGCTTCGACCAAAGCACCACTGGAGTCCGTATACCTACATCGGTACGTATACCGACTTGAAAAAAAACACCCGGAGCACTCTACTTCTACCCGAAAAGTTGCTGACAGAAAGAATTAAGATGCGTTCTCCTCGGTGCGACAAATCGAAAAATTTCCAACACTTTGGATGTCGCCGCGTCGTTTTGGCTGATTTTTTTTCACACGCCGAATCACGCATGAATCCCACAGTAATTATTAAAACTGTTTACCGATTTGTTTCGCAAAACTGTGCACACGCTCTTAGAGGGAGGACAAGGACGTCGTCCAAATGGCGCGTGCACGTGATCCCCCGGTCGGTATTTGCAATTTTCGTCCGCCGTCCCTGTAACCGGCTGGCGGGTCGGCCGTGGTAATGTTAATACGAGGGTAATCAAGACGCACGAAGAGTTCTCGTTTGACCTTAACACACAACTCACTCTTCCAAAAGCGTTTTCTTTGTTTATTTTTTCCCCGCTCATTAATTAATTATACGCGTACGAGTGAGTGTTTTTACGAACGATAAAAAACGAAAAAACGCCACGTGACCTAACCGCAGAATTTGCGCGACGATTCTTTTACTGTCGAAAAATACAAACGTTCGCCGCGACGAGAGCGAAAATTGTCAAAAAAAAAACAGTGCTAAAATGCGAACCGCGTGTAAAAGAACCGCCTGTTTTACGACGAAACCGTTATGTATATAATACATTGTTTACAGTAATTATACACGCAGTGATGGAGTAAATTTTCAATTTTACGACACCCGTTTTAACGCTTGTTGCAACGATTTGACGTAAACATAACGATTATTAGTGCGTCGGGTGTATACGTCGTCGTAAACTGCGATTCCGCGATCGCCGGTTTCGCGAGCACCGATGTTAATACGAGATATTATAAAAACACTTGGCCGACGTTCAAACGTCCATAAAACGTAGTTCAGGAGTTTACGACGAAAACACTGCGCGAACGCGACTGAAAATAAGTACGTACGCTTTTATCGACTCGCCGAGTTTTCGGGTTTTTTCGAATCGACCGGGAAAAAAAGTCTGCTAACTGTCGGACCGTTTCAATATATATATATATATATATATATATATATATACCCACGAGCATTAATAACTAGTCAAAAAGTAAACTATTCATCGCGTTAGTTCGACTTTTTATAGTTGATTATCATACCTATATGTTTATTTTTTTTTTTCGTTTTTACAACGAAAACTAATTTATTAACTTTCATTCCGATCGTTTATTTTCGTAAACATATTTAGGCAAAAATACTAAAGATACTATACGTGTATAGGTTTTATAACTCGTGAACGTTTTGCCCGAAAATTAAACGATTTACTTTTTTTTTTCACTTTCTTGAGTTTATTCCTTTTTCCATTTTAACTTGTCTAGTTCAGTTTTTTTTTTTCGTTGTTAACTTTTGGCTATCTAATTGAACTAACCGTTAATTTTTTTTCACTAGCTTGTCCAACATCGTATAATATATTCTATATTACCTACTCGTGTATTCATTCCAAGAACTGCGCTGGAAACTTTCTAAAAACTCGTTATTCCGTTCGTACCCTTCGTGGAAAAATGAATTTTTATTGAAATCGTTTATAATTTGATTGCGCACTTTGCCCGCATAAATAATATACACGTATTGTATATTGTTTTTTTTCCGGACGATTTTTTATCTCGTTGTTTCTGAAGTCTTACTACATTTTCTCAAAACACAGTTCGAATAATGACTATTCGTTTTTACTACACGACTCGATTCTAATCGAATAAATATCACAGAGAATCGGTTTTATCGTAGTCGATTCGTTACGATTGCTCACAAACGTAAAACATATAACACACCCAAAACAGTGGCCAACTGCAAAGTCGTACATAGTTGCTTTCTCAGCTCACCCGGTCGGTAGATGTTTTTTCTTTTTTCCGTTATAATGTAAGTTTTAAAAAGTTTAATTTTAACCTTTATTTAACAGCTAAAACTAAAAATACGTTTTTATTTCATACACGGGTATAAAAGTATTTTGTGACACCTACTAATCGTAATTATTTTTAAAATTACGTTAATGCAGAATTATGCTGTTGAAGTGAAAAAGTTAACAAAAAAAAAATACTTGAAAGAGCCGAGAGAATAACACGCTACTTGTAATTCGTGCCGTTACTTATTATTATTATTATTTTTGTTTTTTTAATAATTATATTAATCGTATGTAAGCCACTGACAATTTGTCCCAACGGTGGTGGCTAATTTAAGGTACTAAAGGTGTAACTAGATTTTTTGAACGACAATGTTTCTACCAAGTTTACAACAAAATATCGTCGTAAACTGGTATATAAAAAAAAAAAAAAGAGGGTTTTGACGAAAACATATTCAAGTCGTAAAAACAAACACCGCCTAAAAAAACTTAATGTATTAATGACGATTCTTTCAATGAAGTATACATTTTAATTATTTTTTTTATCAAATAGTGACTGTGAGAGTTCTACTGACTTTACAGTTAATTATTTTTTTAAACAAGAAAGTACGCACAGTGTGTAAAATATGAATTAAACTTATTTATTTATTTATGGTTGAATGAAAATCATAGTGGCAAACCAAGTGGTTTCAGGTTTTGGTACTTTATAAAATATATTTTATTACGTAGGGGATCTGCAGTATTTAGACGTTTTAAGGTTTTTTTAATGATCTGCGACACCGTCCCGTGTCGAAAAAATTTGGAAAAATTGAAATTTTTCAATACTGCCCTTATAGGTTGACTAAACACCTAGCATCCCATCATTTTTGGCTTTATTTTCATTTACTATTACAAATATTTCGATTTTACCAACGATCTCGTTACTTTAAAACTCGGATTTGCACCACACATTACTCATGCTAGAAAAAAAGAATCGTCTAAATAGAACCGTTTCTAATAGGCCATTATTGTAACCCGATTTTACGGGTTCTCATATTAGTGCGTAATAGTAATTAAAACTAGGTCATATTCACCGATGGAAAATTTTTCTCGGTTATAAATTCATAAAACCGTGAAGTTCATTACGAATCATCGATTTTACTTTCGAGTATCACATTTTCTTTTTGTAAAAATAAAAAAAATGGTTTACTTTTTTGCAACTCATCAAAAGTGACATTTTCCCGTAGTCTGAACGCGAATTGCCAGTTTCTCTATCTGTATTGGATACGTGATGTTTTATTATTATTATTCTTCTGCCAACTTAAGTATTACGTATTATACGGCTTATATAGATTTTTCGACTTAAACCTTTTTAATTGGCCAGTTTCCAGAGGGCTTCCTGTACGCGGTTAAAATCGCAGGTGGTTTCGGGTATATCTGTATACATAGTAGTGAACTTGGATATAGGTGTAGTATGGAGTCGTTTCTCATAAACGTTTCAATAAATTAACCGTAATGGTCAGTCCCGAAAATTACAAAAACTCGCATAATACAATAATTATTATAGGTAATCGCGTGCGTATATCGTGTCATTTATCAATTTAAAAGAAACGAAAACGTAATGAAATTATTGTGAAAAACCACGAATACATTGGAAATCGTTCTAGACCATCAGTTATTCGAATCGTACGTAAAATATCTAAACAAAATCAACGGACTTACTGCCGCGGTATTGTGCGATATAAACAAACGATATTAACTTGTTGTTTAAACAACTACTGTTACATTAAGGATTTTAAGACTGTGTCAAACGAACATATTTTATAATATACGCACGAATTGCAATTAATACAGTGATAAAATCGACCGTTTTTCTACTTCGTTATTATTTGAAATGACCGTCTCTGAAAACAATTATCATTCCTACGATTTTCGACGAGGAAGAAAAAAAAAGAGAGTTAACGACGCGCAAATGAAATTCCTTTTCATTCAAAAAAATATTTCCGTCCGAGTACGCTGCTGGCGGTGGTGGTGCAATAACTCCTACGGTATGAAATAATAAAAAAAAAAAAAACTAAAATAATATCCCAAAGAAACGGTGGAAAAATTAAAAGAATTTTCATTTGAACGCGACTCTCGCGAAACCTGCAGAAACTCACCTCCACCTCGCTGTCCTCTAAACGAGAGTAAACAATAATGATTAAAAACGTTATATCGCGAATCAATGTCCGTATATATATAAGTACCGATTCCGATTTTATAGTTGTGGTGTCGTTAAAAATTGATAAATGTACCTTAGACGATGACTCCATATTTTATTATCGGACTTGTTACTCGACACTTCTAAGCATAATACTAAGTATATACATTTTACTTAATGTCTAATCATTTATTTAGTGAACAAAAGTATGGGTGCTGAGAAAACGGATCGATTTGATAGGGTTTTAATATTGAACGCGTTTTCGTGCGATCTGAGAGAGTAAAATAATGATTTCAAGCGTATTAGTGCATCTGAAAACTCCACAAAATCCGGTCGATGATAATAATTAAACATATTATTATATGATATTCGGCCGAAAATAGGAAATCAGTTGGAAAAAAACACGTCTGTGCAACACGTCAACAGTTTAAAAGTGGTGCGTTGTTGTTAAAAAAAGGATTATTAATACAATTAATAATATTAATACAGGCTACTAAAATGATTTTTTTTTTCTCCGAAACAATGCTTGAAATTTCGCGAATACTTTTTTAATGGCTTAAGGAAGAGTAATTACACGTTTGCCGAGAAAAATAATTTAAAATGACAACGAGATAACGCGATGGAATGTAAGGTGTAAAAAAAATTTTGGGAAAGTATCAAAGTTTTTTCAACAGATTTCAGAGAAATGGGTTTCAACGCTTGTGTTCGGAGCATTTAGTAAATTTAATTAACGGATCGTTTTAATTTTTCAACAATTGATAATTACACGTTTTATTAAAACAACACCTACCAAAAACCTAAAAATTTCAACATTTCAAATAGCTTTGTAAATCGATCAACACGGTTATCGGTTACAATTTCGCGAACGCTTTAAAACGCTGTTTTTGATGACGTGTGAACATTCAATGTAAATCACGGCAATTTTGAAAATTTTGACTCTCTTTTTGATTAAAACAAAAAAGTTTTAACCATGGCGCGAAAACCTATATTTTTTGTGTTACCTATATACTAAATAAAACCTGTCACGATCGGTAAATAGTAACCTAACCTGACCCTTTGACGAAAACCCAGTGTTTGGAAGGAACTACACCACAGTTCCGAACGAATTCGTCGAACAAAATAAAACGGATCGATGATTTTTTCTGCAAAAACAACGAAGAACGAATTCTGTTTCTGAAATAGGAAAAAAGTACGATTTTCTCGTTCCTCGGTGAAAGTAAACCGCGCTTTTTAATTTTTAGCGCTGCGAGCTGCAAAATGCCTTTTGTACGAGTGATTTAATAATAAAACCGCTTTAATTGTTATTCGTGAAATTTAAAAACCATCGAAGACACTATCTGTCGGTCGACTACGAAACGGCACGTTTCAAACACATCGTGACAACCGCCGTTTTCTCACGCGAAGACGTAATATTTTTATCAACCGTTTGCGCGTAAATTATACACGAACTGCACGTGTATTACGAGTATAACGTGGAAACGAATATTCTCGAACAGCAATAATAACAACAACAACAACAATATACTACACACACACGCGGACGCATTGACAACCGAGTCCTTTTATTAATCGACGTATTTCGCGCTGTCTGTCGGCGACGCGCCTCCTGTTCCGACGACACCATAAATCACTCGCGACCCGCCCCGAATGTGTCCTGAAAAAAGTCTCCAGCGGCTCCTTTGAAAAAGATCGAAGTATAAGAATCCCGCGCGAAAAATTTGACTTTCTCCGCTAATAAAACGAAGCGCGGTGGTCAACCGAAAGGAAAAACTTACCGACTTTACTGTCTGCCGCTCGCTTATTTCTAAAGGATTTCCTGATCTTCCCTGCCAAAGCTTTGCACCGAGTTCAATTTTTTTATTGCGTGTCGTCGTCATCGGAGCTGACGACGCGAGATTTCATCACGATCGGATAGCAGGAAGTATTAATCCATCGAACGATTCCGCAGACGGACGGACAAACAGTAAAGCGACTTAATAAAAACGTTTGAAAAAAAAAAAAAAAATATTTGTCAACGGTATGAAAGCTCTGCAGCCAGTAGTAATTCGGTGGTACGACAACGATAATTGTCAATTTGTTTCTAAAAAAAAAAAAGTATCAAAATGTCATACACCCCGACTGAATCAATTCGTTTAGCAATAAGTACACACATTCAATTAAAACCGATCGGATAAAACGAGTTCAGAACCCTCGCGCGAACATCATAACAATAAATCGTATCACACGGAGAAGGAGGGGTGTTTACCAGACGGGAATTTAATTTTACCAATATCAAACCGATATTTTCTAATATTACTACAATTATTGTTCGATCGAAGGTTCGGTAAATGCGTATCTCTGTGTACCTACATTGTAATAACTTCACGCTGCAGTGTAATATTGTGCTGTACCTACGAATTAAAACTGGAAAATGCATCGTTTACCGATTCCGAGGGGAAAAATTAAGTAAGAACCTACCTACGCGGCGGAGGGTGATTGTTTCCATTTCGAAAAAAACTAAACTAAATTTCAATAACGATATTATACACCCGAAATATCGACCTTTCAATGATGTCCGAAACCGTCGGGAGGCAAGTGTGATACGAAGAGAGGAGCGCGGAATTCAAATAAGAACGCGACGAGGCTATTTCTGTGAAAACTATAAAAAAAAATAGCTGCAGTCGCCACGGCAATACGTAATTTTATGTTTGGATGACCGTACGAAACGAGACGAAAAAAAAATGAATATTTATAGAGTAGTACGCGGAGTAAAATGGTCATAACAGCTGGTTACGATCCGAATTCTGAAAAATGATTTAAAAGAATTAGGAATTTTCACCAAATCAAAAAAATTATTTGGTAAAAATCTGCAGTGGCAGAAAAACTATATGTTAACCATAAATACTACGTATTTAATTATGTTTGCCTAAAAATGTCTGAGTATTTCAAAAATTAGACGTAAGAACAGAAAAAATTTTCACCAAAAATTGTTTATAGTTTATAATAGTCAGAACAATATTATTATCGTTAATGTACCGCGTTTTCAAACGCAAAAGCTCAAAGTACAGTTTTTTTAATACCAAATCGCGTTTCAAACTATTCTTCTTCATCTTCTTCTCCGTCGACTTTTCGGGGTCAGCCACCCTTGTCCTCCTATTTTCCCATTTATCATTAGCATCCCTCGTATTATCTTCGTCGATATTGTTTTCGTCCATCTCTTCTATGGTCTTTCTATGGCTTTTTCAAAAATTTTTTAATTACGTTTTAAACACTATTAACGAAACACGATTTGACTATAAAATAAAACGAAAAAAAGGTGGAAAATAATACGGTTGACCGTAATAGTCTGTTTAATGTATCTATATCCGAAAACAACATTTCATTCCTTTTATAGGTATTATATTATTTTAGTCGACGCCATCAAAACAAACTTCGGGTCGTACGGAACAATCGTTTTCGGTTCGAGTGCAATAACGAAACCGTATTGTATTGCCTATCTCGAACAATCAAAAAGTGTACAGGACGAGTTCGAAGCCGAGAGGAGGAGCGATCCGTGATGACGCGTTCGCAGTAGTAGGTTTGTACTTGAGAAAAAGGTGTACGTATATATATAATAATATATCCGAACGCCTTAAGACGGGTTGATTACGACCATAAATTTCAATTTAAACTATAAAACGTTTTTCTCATCGCGTGGTCCTCGAAATAAAAACAGTACGGTGTTTTTGCGAAAGAGCCCGTTCACATAATTCACTTTGCTGGACTCGCCTAAGACGAACAATTGCCGTTTTGACCGTATCCAACCGTGTCTCTAGAGTCAGCAGCAGTAGCTCCAGTCTAATTTAACGATGTTTGATCTTGCGGTTCAAACTAGATGACGTACCGACGGCGTGTGTATAGATTTAAATCCATGCATAGAAATTTGAAGAGCAAATAGGACCGTCTTTAGTCGAGCGAGGAAAGATTGATAAAATGTAATGTATGCACGGGTCTATTTATACTGAACTAATGAGCTGAATGAACGTCAAGAAGGAGTTTTGTACTGATTCGATAGCGTCATTCTGTGTTGTTGATCCAAATCGAGGGACAACGATCGAAATTAGATCCAACGGCATAATATTTTCAATGCTAATGGATCACAAAAAGGTCTGCATGTTCGAATCCTACTAGGGTACGCTATATTTTTTTATCGTTTCCGTGTGGTTAGAGAAATTTAATTCGCAACCAAACAGTGTACCGAGATCTTTGTAATACTACGTCTAAATTTTGGCCGGTTAAAGGACGGTTAAAAACGATTGGATTTTCAATGAAAGTGTAACGCGTATTATTGCATTTGTTGACGTTTAAACGATTAGTAGAACACCACCAAACTTCCAATTTGTTCAAACCATTTTGTAATTTAACGTGCGTCTTGATCACGTTTTATAATTTTTAATTTGTTTTATATATCATGTGACCGATTCCGGTTTAAATAACCGTGAACGTTTTTGTGTAATAACACATTTTGGAATTTGTCGGATTAGAAAAAAATGTGCGCAACGCTAGCGGACGATTTCTCCGGATCTTTCCGAAACGGTTTTCGATTCTCAACGCCCTTCGCTTTTGCTCGTATCGAATTAAACACTTTCGCGAGCAAAACTCTAAATCAAGACGGAAGTCCACGCGCCACGGATTTTTTCGCGGAATAAATGCGTGTTCAAACTGCACGGATCGTACACAGATGTGACCGTAACATGAGAGAGTCGACAACGTACTCCGGACGAAAGCACTTAAAAATATCAATATTTAATCGATTGCTCGCAAACACTATACTAGAAAACAGTTTGAACGTGATCGTCAAAAAAAAACCACCCGGCTAAAAACGTGGAATATTACGGAGACGTTACTGGCACATTCGTTGCGGGATATCTCTAAGAACGGTACCATTTTTGTACACTTTCTTTAGCGCAGACCGAAAACACGCCGATTTCAACGACACACCTGTTTCAAATCACAACGAAAACGTGTTGGCCGCGAAATGTTTTCGCGAGTCCAACTCGTGGTGAGTTTTCAAAACTTTTTCTGGAAAATCGAACCATTCGTCGAACGAAAATTACGGGAAAACAATAGAGATCGTCGAACACTGCAGCGCAAAATGTATTAGGTCGAAACAATTTTTTTACGGATTCCGAAAAACTCTGACCAAGACACCCCGATGATGGAGAGGAGGCCTGTAGTGCGATCGTTCCGCATCTTGTGTAACACGAGCAAAAACAAAAGGGTGGTAGGAAGGAAAGTTTAGGACAGGAGGGAAGAACGTCGTGAAAAAAAAAAGTCGTACTCCTGCGGTCGGTTTCGTGCAGTTTTTCGTTGACCCGGGGCGCGTACGTAGGGTAGATAAGGCGACGTGAGCTCGCTCAGAACCGTTTTTCCGAACGTCGCAACGCGTTTTGAACCACGTTTTGCGAAACGCGTCGGCCAGAGAGCAGCTATACAGTAGCGAGCAAATTAAATCCACTTTTTTTTTGTTCTTTTCGCCCGTTTCACGAGACGTTTTCGTGAAAATTTTACGACAACACGTGTCGGCGCCGTTCTCGTGTTTATTATTCGCCGTGATTTCGCGGAGACGCGATACATCAACGGGGGGGAAACGTCGGAAATGCGTGCGCCTTCGCCTCCGCCGACACACACACGCCGTGTCGTTTCCTTCCGAAAACAAAACGCGCGACGTCTAAAGGCCCGGGTGCGAATTAAACGTGCTCGTTATACGAAACGTCGTAGCCGACACGCCGCGAGCGAACGGAATACCGGTTAGGATGGTGTGTGCAGAGACGCGGTTTTCTCGCGGATTTCGTACGACGATCGAAACCCTCGCGCGATGTTACGATGGGTGTCCGACGACGGTTGGTTTCGGGTGTTTTTAAAAAAAAAAAATTGTTTTCTTTTTGTTCCGAAACTGTATCACACAAAGTCGGTCGGCGACGCGTTAAAATACGCTGCTGAACGGTTTCGAAAAATCCGTAGCCGAATGGTTTTTTTTTTTCAATAGTCGGTAACATTTTTCCCCGAACATTACTACGCGTTCGATCGTGAACTAGTTTCCAACGATTCTTGTCCGGCCGACAACCGTTTTCGATCGGTAACGGGTGGTGAAAAACTTGAGAGCAAAGTTGGACGACTCTCAAAAAATGACACTACATCTCATTTGTTAACAAAGAGTACAAAGCTATTTTTATTTGTTTTCCTCGACACATTTTGTTTCTACAACTCTACACGATATGTAGGTAGGTAAGTACGACGATATTTTTCCCGAGATTTTCGTTTCAAAGGTTTCGTCGACGATAACAGCACAAATTATTGAAAAAAAGCGTGCTCTACGTACAATTCACAAAGCCGTGTTGTTGCACTCTGGCGAACAACATTATAATAGGTACTACTACTTACATATTTTCGCCATTATTATTTTTGAAAATTCAGAACGGGTCCATGAGTTGGGTTGACGTCTGAACCGCTACCGGATTGAAACCGTCAAACAGTGCGAGGATATTCTCACTTGATATGCGAGCGTTACAAAAATTTTAAAAACTATAGAGTAGTTTACGGGTTTTGTAAGTTGAAATTGTTATGATTCGCTAAAAAATGATCGAAACTGTACGAATTCTATACGATTCCATGCTATCGAAAATAACTTAAAATAACAAAATAATAACGACGTACACCCTAAACGTCTGTAAACAAAATCGTGAAAACCGATTGTCAAAATATATTTACCGCGTGTAGAATAATGTGATTTTAAGCTGGTGATAAAATTATAAATCTTAAACCGGGAGTCGTAGGTTTTATGGAATAAAAACTGAAAATACCTACAACGATTTTCATAATATTATGTATTTTAACTTTTTCTATAATGTGTCAATGTCAAGTTATTTGAAATAGAGGAACTTCAAAAAAAAAATGATGACCTTTTCTATTTAATAACTACCGACATTTACACAATTTTCAGATAAACTCTTGCCGAAAACTGTACAACGACAAAAACGAAAAAATAGCCGTTGTGAAAACGCCTCTAAAACAAAATCGTACTAACCGATTTTAGAGAAATTTCAACCAGAAACAGGAAAATACATTTTTTTGGACCTTATTAAAATTTATGACTTTAAATTAAAGGTTTCAGAAAAAGCAATAGCTGCGAAAAAAACACAAACTGTATCAAACGTTTTCAAAACTGAAGATTCCAATTTCACGCACCAATGCGTTTGACCCTTCTTAATGATGTGTGAAAATTTCAAGTATCTCGGAGCAATTATTTTAGAAATTTCGACTCATATAGGACATGTACTACAGTCTATGAGTAAAGAGAATTTCTACTACCCTTAAAAGTGTTTTCAGAAGAAAAAAAACATCATTGTATAATCAATACACTCCTCGTTTCGTCGTTCTACTGAGTATGGTTACGACAATGTTTCACGTATTTTACGTACTTTCATAGTCTCATAACAAGTGTAATACTATCATTGCCACGAAAAATGCCCGTACATAAATATCGGTAATTAAAAACTATTCGACGGGAGATGGTTTCGGCGTCATGATCGTCGGAAATACTCGTACAAACAGTTCTCCCGTCATCAAATCGAATACTACAATCTATTTTACTTTTTCACCTCTACAAACGAAGCGCGTTGAAATTATTTTAAAAAATACAACGCTCGGACCGCTCGATTATATTATCTACGCAAACGGTGAAATTCAGAACATAGTATAGCTGAAATTCAGTAAATTTCACTCGTGCCAGTTGAAACCGGGGATTATTCGACATTAGATAATGTAATTTAAATTGCAAATCGCGTATGGTTGATACGCACGGTACACCATCCTCCATTAAATCCGTCTAAATAAACAACAGACATTTTAATACGAACATTATTTGGTCAACGGTTCTCGACTGGTAGTATACGGTTACGCCGAGAGCCGTTGGAAAACCGTGCGCGTACAACGTGAAATTCCGTAGCCGGTCATTCGCTCGTATTAGTTTTTGCAAAAGACTTGCAGATTTTTGAACTATTCACTGTTTTCGTACGTGAGAATTGCAACTTTTTTTCGAATTACAAAAGTTAAATCATAATGTTATAGATACCTTAATGTATGAATCAGAGTAAAAGGTTAATTGCTTTGAAAAAAAAAAAAATTCCAAAATAAATACGGTGTTCACGCTAAGAGGTTACACTAAATATTTTAGGCCGATGATTTTGAATTGAAATAGGGTTTTCGGGACACGGAAAAGAGTATCAAAATACACATTTCGGGAAAATTTCAAATGTTTAGCTTTTTTTGATACGCGCATGCGTAAAAGTTTTTTTTTTTTCTTGAAGGCAACCCCAATTTTTTTCTGCATACTCAAATTTATTTTTAAACAATTTTTGTATTAAAACATTTTTTTCTAGCTACAAAATTGACTTAATTAGAGCTAGTACTCCAAACGTCCATGAAATTGTTTTTATCATATGCATACAGATAAAACGTATTACATTATTTTATGCGGCTTATTCTAATTTTTCTCGCACAAAAAACTTGCCGATAATGACGGATTTCGGTGCAGTTAGTAATTCGGTATTAATTTTACGTACATTTATTAACCATTGACTATAAACACTAATGTACATTTAACGCCTACGCTACAACTGATCGTCTTAAATATTTTAATCCGATAGAATCGAGCGACAATAATACGCTTAAAAAATTTTGTTTAAAACAAATCATGCGTAAATTCAACGACGAAAAGGTTTTGTACAAAAATTGTTTGAAAAAAACTCTATCTAAAATAAGTAGAAAAAAATTGGGATTGCCGTGAAAAAAAAATAAGTCGTATTACGCATGCGTGTACCAAAAGTACCAAAAGAGCTAAAAATTTGCCCAAAATGTGTCTATCATATTGATGCTCCCGGTTTCAAAACCCCATTTCAATCCAATGTCATCCACTTAAAATAATTATTTACCAGTTTTTAGATATAGTTTCAACGGGTCGTGCACACGTATTCCGCGAATAAGAATGGCGCTTTTCAACGTGCGAACGTAATTTTATCACGATATTTTTAATTTTTATACAGATTTCAAACCATTTTGGTCTAACACACGCTTCGATTATCGCGGACATTTGAAACGTTTACACGACAAAACAAACACTCGCATGGTTTGTAACCCGACACGGATCATTTCTGCAGTTTTCTGCTGGCATATAGAGACCACAGTGTCTACTTCCTCAGCGTGTTATCGTGTGATTGATTTTACCATAGTTTACGACGTCATCGCGTGGGTTCGTCCTCTGGGCTCAGTGGCACACAGAGGCTGCAAGGGTTGAAATCCCTGCCGAAGCATAAAGTACTTTGGAAATTTTTACACGGATTTCGAATAAAATAAACCGTTTGATAAATTTTCTAGATTTCTATTCAAATGATTACGGGGAACGTGTTTTTTACACATCGATTTGGATTTCGTTGATCATAACGTCCAAAATAAAGATCGCTGAAACTTTCACACGATACTAAAACAGGAAAGATACGGATTTGACGGATGGTTTTTATTGTTTTAATTTGTTTTTACCAGGACGCGTACTAGACAACTGAGCTCGCTCCGAATCGAAGGCAACGATTTATCGTCGCTCTCAGATATAAAATGACGCGTTTGAACCACAACTTCTAAACCCACCCAAAGCGTAATCGCTACTCCGTCAAACTACCCACGCGACCTAGACTGGTCCCGGATTGCTTTTTTTCATTTTTTTTTTTCGACCGCTTAAAGTAACCATTAGAAAATTACTCTTATATCCGTCGGGTGTATCTGTGCGTATTCTCGTAAACAGTTTACCCGTCATAATCTGATCGATAAACCACGGGTAGACGCGAGAGAGGGTAAGAAAATCGAACCACTTTTGTAAAACGACCTTTTCACGTTGTTGCGCTTGTGGATCTGGCCGGCACATCTGTTCGACGATTTTTCTTCTCCGAAAAATCCCGAGACCTATTTCTAAGTAGTTTATCGTTTTCTCTATTCTCCATAACATCTACCTAATAATATTACGATTTCGTGTGGAATACGATTGCAGTCGAACGATCGCGAATAATCAACGTAATCGAAGGTCGAGCAGTTCCCCGTACATATTCTCTTCGCTCGTTTCGACCAATTTTTTTTTCTCATCGGAAATCGATAAGTATTTTTTTCTACGATTTTATCGATCGTAATCGGGAATCTTTTCCTCTGTTGCTGTGCGTGCGTGTTCACGTACATCATTGTGTCCATCAAAACACGACGTGTCGAATATTACTCCAATTTTTACCATTTACAGCGAGTATGTTTTTCGTTTCGTTTGCTGCGCTAATAACACCATACTTGTACCGTTTGTTGTTAATTCTGGCGAAATTTTTTTGCTGAAAATTTTGTACCAATTAATCGAACGCTTGAGTTTCGCATCGCCATCCACACGTATAATTCAATAAGTTGCGAGTTTACAACTCCCATTTCACTCCTACCTATCTATACTGTTATTGAAACACAATGGCTGGTTTCTTTTAGAAACCCTAAACTTCAAAAACTTTTGTTTTAATATAATTTTACTGGCAGACACACATAACCTATTTACGGTAGAAGCTTCATCGAATGAGTCGTTATCAAAAACTTTGTATCTTCCGTCCAAATCACGATTATAGTTTATTTTTTCCGAGCTCGAAATCCTCAAAAAGTTATGTTAACTAATAATTATAATATGATAATCGCAATGACTGCACCTAACACGGCTGAAGCTACAGCAGCAGCACGGGACGCGTTATTTATACTCGACGCAATTTATAAAAAATAAATGACAAAACTGTTTGCATTAAATTTTATGAAAAAAAAAGGGTAGTAAAATATAATATTGGTGAAAAGGGTGGAAACATATTACGTTGATAACCGAGTTTCAGCATCACATTAAAGTTTGTAAAGTACACTTAATTTTATAGGGCGAATGACCAAAAAAAAAAAAAACGTACAACGTATAAAAACATAAGTATATTGCTATAGATAATGGTACGTATATTTACTTCAAAACCGAAGTAATTATAGTTTCGAACAACATTTATCGATTGATGTATCGTAATAACTAATAGTTACTTTAAAAAAAAAAAAAACTGTTCGATACGAATTTATTGTTGAAAAGAAAAAATTAACAGTACATGAAAACTATATTTGTACTATATTAGGTATATTACAACAATACGTAATAGATAAAACAATAATCTTTGTTTTGAAAATTAAATTCTAAATGGAAAAACAATTCCTAGACAAAACCAACGGCTGTAGAACGACATTTTGTATTATAACGGTATACATTGAACAAACTTCTTTTTGGCTTTTATCAGTTTTAAGTATTGTAATATTTTTTCCCCTTTTAAATCCAACAAGCGTGCGGTATTAAAAAGCTTTAAAAACATTTGACAAGATAAATATGACGTTTTGTTTGTGTTGAAGTTTATGTAGAACAAATATAACAAACAAAATACTTGCGACGTTCTAATTTTATCCGTCCGAATGTTACTGTTAAAAAAAAAAAAACCAAAAAATTTATTTTCAATCTCGTACTAAAAGTAAGCACTTACGTTTTATATTTTATAAGTGTTTTGCATTCAGCCGAAACATTTTTGCTATATAAACAGTACATAGAATATTTAACAAAAAAACAGTAAACACATTTTACTTAACTTAAAATAATGCAAATAAGTATTTACAGTCTAATAAAATAAACAATTACATTTTAGCTTTTAAATAAATAGCCATCGAAAATCGTTTTTACCTACAGAATAATTCGTAGCGTTTTCAACTACAACAATTTTTTTAAAAATAATAATTTTGTAACAACAATTACGTTTTTAGAAAATTGTATTGGTTCAGTCAAATATTATTATTCAATCTTTTAAGTTATTTATTTTTTTTTAATTATTAATTGCGTAACAAAAAATTAACACTTTTTTCTTTTATTAAAACCGCGAAAATCTACTTTTGATACGGTTTAAAGAATATAGCCAATACTTTAATTTGGTAAATTTCAAAATTGAATCGTTTATTTAAGTTGAATGGTTATGGAAAAGTCTGCTAACGAGTTATTGCAGTTAAATCTCACGATATTGTATAAAATTTCAAATTTTATCATTTCCTCATACTAAAACCTTGAGTTCATTAATCTTGGGTTTATTACTCTCGTCTCTCATCTAACTAAACGCGGTATCCTAAACAATCGAAAAAACGGTTATTCGTTCCTAATGTTTAAAAGTTTACAAACCACGAGTGTGATTTTTTTATTTTGGATGAAACATACATTTTAGTCGTAGTATTTTTATTTGTATGTACACTGCACAATAGTTTGAAAAAAAAAAAATCAAAACTACGAAATAATTAACAATCAAAGCGCATAATAATAATATGGATTTTCAGTTTATACAATAATAATTATTAATGGTTACACTCTTTCACGACGGTGTTTCGTTATCCGTGTTAACTGTACCGGAAAGTCGATCAAACAATAAGTATATTCGTACGTAATTATTATCGTTCATAATAAATAAAAATATGAATACGCCGAGGACACCGCATTTGTCATCAATCATTCATTGAATATATCGCGGCGAAAATGTGTTCGTTTTGAAACACGTGCATATTTATGAGGGTACAAACACGAATTATTATTATGATGAAAAGTATACAGTTATGAATATGTTATAATCAAAAAAATAACATTTTTTTGTAATAATTAAACATTAATAAATACGATGACATATGAACCCCGTCCCGACATAAATCCGAATAAATTTTGGAAACACGAATATCGTATCGATGAATTATAGTGAAAATACTTTTTTACGTTGTAAACATTCGCGTTGATGTACGACGTTTGAATAACCAGCGAATAATCCATAAAAAATATCGAAATATTCGTTGCAGGAAGAAATCATTATACTATTGGCGAATAACGGTCGTTTTTTCGATACCTGGTTAACCAATAGTTTTACCACCGCTGGACGACTCATATTATGCGCGACGCTTTAATTCAATTAATCGTATCGAAAAATCCACTTTCGGTCGTTTTCGAGGGTATCTTCAGTATTTTCATCGTGATGTTCACTCGTTTACCAACTCTCCGCGATACTTGAGCTGATACAGTGCACGCCGTCCTGCCTCTGTCGGACGAGTGCAGACGAGTTCTGCCACATTGACACATTTCACGTTTGACACACAACAAACGAACCCGTACGAGAAACAACATTTCAAACACGATCAAAAACAATTCTTAATCGCACACCAATATTTTATAGTTTCAATCGTAAAATATAATTGTTTTTTTCTCAAATTTTCTGAAAACGCGTCTCGACTGCTTTACTCGTCTGATGCTTAATCGATATAATATCGCAGAAAAAAAAAAACGTTCGGTTACCGTGGTCTTAGTGGGTAGATTATAACGCAGAATTCTCGATTATCATCGATTTTCAAAAACTTTGAACCGGGTAAGTACTTGCGCGTAAAAACGATCCGGACAGTTGATTAACGTGCGAGGTTAAGAAAGATTATGTTAAACGCCGTTTTAAAAATCGTATTATTTATCAACTCGCGAATCGCCGTCATTTTCTTTTCTTGACAGGTAAACGATTTACGGAACCCCCGAAAAAAAACATGCCCATCACGCTCCCCCCAGTAAAAAGAATAATTGGAAGAAAAAAAAACGATCAAAAATGCATCTCGCTCGTTGAGGAGGAGAACGGTCGTTTAAAGCCCCGCCGACGAGTTGAATTGAAGGCGCGAAACGATCTATGAAACAACGTGTTCGCGTGATTGTTTTTCCAAATACCGGCCAAGTGAGGAGGCGCTAATTCAAAATTTTATGACAGTCTGAAATCGATCGATTGGAATTACTTTTAAAACGAAATTATCTCGTGTCCACGACGCAACAGACATATTAACAGCACGAGTTCGTTCAGAACACCGTTTTCAGAATTTGACAAGACCTATTTGTAATCGAGAACCGCCGGGACCGTGATTTCGTTAACAACGTGTAAAATCCAGAGCGACAACGGCCCTCGAATTCGTGCATCCTTGCCTGCAAAACGCCACTGAAAAACGGGCATATTTTCTTTTTGCAAAGAAGTTTGACGACACTTTGACGGGTGGGACGACACTATTGAAGTGGCTCGGCGACGGTGCGGCCCCGTCGAGAGCAATAATTAAAAGCCGACGACGGATATCCGGCCGGCGGTTCGTTAGTTGTTCCGCGAGTTCGTTTGGCGTGCCCGGGCGCGCTGACCGGAAGGGATCATCACGGCGACTTCGAAAACTCGTTTACGTGGGGCCGCTCGAAACCGTATAAACAACGGGCTGTGTATGGAACGGGGGTGCAGCGATCTCCTCGCGTTCTTCTTGAATATTGATCGAAAGCGATCGAAAAACAAACGGAAAAAAAAAGCCGGGATCGCTCTGGGTCGCGTTTGACGGAATGGCGACACGCTTTGGCTGTGGTTCAAACGCGTAATGTTTAAAAAATCCGAAATGATCCATCGAAAAAACCATTCGGATCGAGCTGCTCGCTTATCGTGTTAGTCGCGGCGAAAACCAGCTTCCCGCACAAATCTTTGAACAGGTCGAGGGCGCCAACAGGATCCACAAAACACGTCAACGCCGTACGAGAATAGCCATGGGATTCTCGCCTTTCAACCCGGCATCTTTATAAAGCCGGACACAATAAAGTGGGCAGATTGACGGAACTGCGCTTCGGCCGGGTTTGTAAGATGCTGCTGTTGGCACGTATAACTTGTGTAAAAATTATAATTCGAATCGTCCACACAAACCGTCTCTCGTTTCAACCGTCAAGATCGGAGCGATATTCTACAGACTCTCTATGCTTGTCACTCTGTACAATAAAAAATTGTTTAAAAAACACGTCTTTGTAAAATCGATAAATTCCTCGCTCGGAATCTAAAACACGTCTCGTAGCTCGTAGTTTGCGGATTTTCTCATCCGACCGAGTTTGTATTATCTCCAATTTTCGTTCTGAAAATGTTTGTGAACTCGCGATTGTATCGCACGTATCAATACAAATATTCGGGAGCACTTAATCGTTATATTTTAATAACGTAAACGTGTTTTGAGTCACGTTTTATTTTTAAAAACATCAATTTGTATTTCCGCGATCGTAATTTTTTCGATGGAGCCGACACTGATCAGTTGAAAGCAAAGACGCTGTTTTTACAATACGATTTTGCACCACATAAATAAGTTTTCATATTGTTATGTTAAAAATTCATAAAAAAAAAATTGTCATAATTTCAATATTTCAATTATTATTTATTTCTTTGAAAGTTATCTTTTAAAAACGCGGTAGACATTATGACGACTTCAGAACCGTTATCAGAATGAAAATCGGATAAGCATAACCTAATGCTCATATCTCCAGGTCGGTTGAGAAGTATTGTTCGGCGTAGCGTCTGTGCTTTGGACGGGTCACCGGTTTTGGGTGGGTCGACGTTTCAGAAGTCACGGATCAAATATACTATTTGGTATCTGAAAGCAATGCTGAATCTTTACTTTCGAGAACACGATTCTTTGCTCGTGTAATACGTCCAAGCAAAAAAAAACGAATTTGACGTACGGTACAGCGTTAGTGAATTACAGCTCAAAAGCTGTGCTACAAGACGAAGTATTGAAAAAATGTTTCGGGTCAGCTACTATTCAGACTTATTTTATATTAATATAATAGAGTTATACCGACGCCTTTTATGTCACTGAGAACGAGATTTTCGATTCGATTACGACGTGCCCGAGCCGGGTGCAGTCATACAAAACGATAACAGGATCACAACGGTTTATGTTACAGCTTGCCGGAATGTTTTTAACATCAATAATACTATTAGCTAATATAATTTACTTATTTGATCCATCGAAATTATAAAACTAATTGTGACCGAAAGAAAGACAGTAAAAGCACTTTAACATCAGAACGCGTTAAAATGCAGCGAAATGGTCAATTTGCTGACACGGAAAATCGATCTACTAAATGTGTCAACATTAATTGTTTAGTCGAAAATGGTCAAAATACAAAATAAATAAATACCATGTATGTGCGTGAAAAATACTTGTTAGGATTTTAAAATGCTCAGATTTATAAATATAACGTTTTACAAACTGCAGTAAAAAAAAAAAACATTTGCTTTATTTTCAACGCGTCGAATATTTTGACTTTTTAACGATACGAGAAAAACAAAACAAAAATCGTCGTACAAGACACATGTGGAAAAAATAAATATATATATGTAAGTATGTATTTTTTTTTTTTTTTTAAACGAATGTCTACGGACAGATGAAATACGTTTTAAATAGTATTTGATTTGTTATTGTTGTTGTCACAAAACATCTGTTGGCTCACTTCATATTAATACAAAGAACTATTGTAACAAGCGTTGTCATTGGAAAAATTCACAAAAACGACTTTTATTGCAGTTTATTTCCAACAAGCTTTCCGCACACTGTTGCCTTTTTTTTTTTATCGATCGCTTTTAGTTCAAATAACGTGTTTACGTTTAAACCGATCACCATAAACTTGAGAATTTAAAATTTAAATGTCCAACGTTAAGTGAAATACAAGACATTATGGAGCAAAGTGGTGTGATTTATAAAAAACGAAACAGAACGACAGCAGAATTTAAATGTACCTATACAGTTTTTAATCGAAACAAATAACGGCGATCGAACCAAGTTTTGGTTTGAAAAATCTCGGTTTAAAAAAAGAGAAAACAAAATAAATGTTATCCACCCACGACTTAGGGAAGACATCGCAAATCGATATAGAGCTGCAGAAAAACGGGTAATCGCTTTTATCTAAAATATTATGTTTATAAAATATAATAAACCTTGATGGTATTCATTACGTTTTCCGCAACATAATGTTTCTTACATAAATTGTGCGTGCGCGTAAACAGAGAGAGAATATCAGTAAAAGTAAAAATTAAGTAGATTTTCCGAGAACATTAATTTATAGAAAATAAACTTAACTTGTGTTTTGTTTACACGTTTATAATTCATCGACAAAAGTGTTAATACTTTTTCGATCGAGATGAACATTTTAGAAAAGTAATCAATTTTTGTTTTTTTCATTGACTTTACCTTAACCAGCAGTACTTACGTCGTATTCATTTAGACAACTAATGGCGTGGATTGTTTATAAATAATTGTATACAATATACATATTGGACAGTAGTTGAGTGAAACAAAATGCTGACAAATTTTTAAAACGGACATTTTCGAAAAGAATATTATTATATAACTGTTGAGATTTCGATACAGGCTTCGTGAAATCTTTTCCAGCATCGTATAAAATCGCGTGTTTATAGTAAAACAAATTTTTTTTTTTTTTTAATTTCAAACAAGTACTGGATTTTTTTTTTTTTTTATAGATAATAATATTTATTTATCGTGTCGGCCATTGTCAACGCCAAATAACGCGTCGTAAACGCATTACCGGTGTGGCGATAATAATATTTTTTAATAATAATTCACATATACGCGTTTGTTGATGACGTGCCGCCGCCGTCAACGGGAAAACGCGAGGAAAAAAAAAAAATTAAAAAACGTAAAAAACGTAAAAAAAAATGTAATAAAATAATACCGTGTTTCGACATTGTGTAAAAGGCGTAAGTGATATTTAATGACGACACACGTTTTTATTTTATTTTCGTTTTGTACTCTCGGACACCGGTGTATGACATCCACTGGCGGCGAATCTAATTCGAAAAGAGCAAACGTCAAACGAGCCGGGATTTATGAACGCTCGCCGGAAAGACAAATATTAAGTAGGGTGTGGTTTTGTTTTCAAAAGAAAGTATAACTCCAATTATTAATACATGAGTCGAACGAATTCGATTGATCGCTGATTCGGGTAGCTATGGTAAAGAGAAAGTTTAGTTGGAACTTTTATGTTTGTTGTTTTTTAGGTACTTAGTAAAAATCGAGTCGTAATAATTGTGACATTTAAAAACAGAAACGTTAAGTGGTATCATACTGAATTTGAGATCTAATGAAATCTATATTATAACTGCATGAAGAATGGTCGATGAACGACAGTTGTATATGGACATCAGAAAAATATACTTACCGAGAATTTGTTAACAACTCGTTTCTATTTTTCCTGTACCACCCATTTTCGGGTAGTTTTTTGACCGTTACTATCAAAATGTGGAAAATTTCAAAAGATAGTCCGCTAAGTATAATGTGAGCTACCAGAAAGCAGGTTCGAGTGTAAAAAAAACGAAGCTTCGTGGTTTCAAAAGAAAAATACAAAGATAAAGAACACACACATCGTGTAAAACCGATACACAAATTTCTAAAAACTGAACTATTTCGCTTACTATTAGGTACTTTATATTCTAAGTCAAACCAAGTTTACATAACGGGGTGTTGGACTGTACGCACCTTAATTTATTCGTAGAATAGTTGAAATTTATATCGTTCCACCCTCCAGAACACAGTACATATTTCCGACGAAAATCGTACGGTTATAGGGATGAGACCAGAAACATATTAGTTTACTTTCTTTAAGTTTTTTTTTTTTTTTTTTTTTATAAAAGTAAATGAGAGCAAATTACATTTACTGTGTGAATAATTTATAATATTGTATGCTTTTGAATCAAAGTTTGAAAAAATCTTATTTGTTATTTCGGAAATATAATTTATGAACGAACGTCGAGTGAGACATTTGAGATGAGCTACCAACTGTAGTTACTAGTTTCATAGTTTGTCATTCATGAATATTACACACAAATATAATATACGTTTTCATAGTATATCAGATCAATATTATATATTTAATATATACTAATTATATATATTAATATATTATAATATATTTCATCAAACAAATACGTACAATTTAGTTGAAACTTTTTTTGGGCTTTTCACATTCATTTTTCGGTTACTACACTTCTTAATTTTGAGTAAAGACAAACCTGTGAACAGAAACGTACGGATAATAATATTAAGCACGGTTTCGATATAATGTCAGTGTAAAATTTTAATACGAGCACACAGAACAATTAATAATGTGTGAATTTGTACTTAAAATATTTTTTCACGTTATAGTACATGTATACCTGCAGAATTATACAGCTGAAATATTATTGTTTTCACCATTTACTCATCTGCACTGTTATTCAACGTTTAATAAAATCACAGAATTTTATACTGCGCAGTATAGAAGTCTGCGAATAAAATGTTTATAAATTATACCAATAAAGGACGCAAAGATTGGAAACAATAATGGTGTACCATTTTAATAAAACTGTGGTGACGTATATGGTAGACGTTTTTGTAAACATCGACAAATCAATATCTTTATTATCTTAGGACAATAACGAAATACCAAATGATGTGAAAACAACAGATCTCGATAATAACTTACGGATGATCCATACAAACATTACAAACTTCGGTAAATATTTTCCATAAATTTGTTTAAACTTATCTTAATAATAGTCTGTCTCCTGTTATAAGGACACCCCGCACATGTTTGGGACAACAGAGATTCTTTAGTTAAGGTAAAAAAATTTACAGTTTTTTTTTTCTTTTCTGTGGAACATAAAATGTTAGAACCAAAGTCCTTTTTTAACGTTGGAACTAGCCTGGAATTAATTCCTCAAGATGAACGTAAACTAATTATTTTTTTAAAAGGAACTTTCCAAACACTGTTGAGTTCTCCTCGAACTCTCAAACTCTTAAATCTCATGCCCACCCATGGCGAATTGCAGCAGCATTCTCTTCTGTCCGTTATTCGTTCATTAGTTAGGTGTATGAATCGAAAAATCTGGCACGTCTCATCACGAATTCGACAAACGGCGTCGAAAATATTTTCCGCGATCTATTTGAATTAATAGAAAGAAAAAAAAACTCGTCCGAGCTTTGAATCGTCTATACAGGTGTATACCGGGGAGATATTCCTTCCGATTATCATCATTTCCGTACGGTTTCTACCGGTCGAGCGCACCAGTTTCCGGCGGACTGCCACGCAGCTGACAGAATTTTTTTTCATATTCGTACCGACAGTTTATCCGGTTTTATTAAACTAATGAAAAACATCTCATAAGAAACCGTATTAGTTTTACGTACACAGTTCAGTTGGTTAAATAAAGAGTTAAAACGAAAATGTCGAGTGATCGGTTAAATATCTGTATGAAAATGTAAAACCAATTTCTACCAAAAAAAAAAAAAATGTATTGTTTTTATTTGTTTTTTTTTTTTTCGTAGAAATTGTTTTTAAATTTTTATTTTTATACTGATAGTTGTACAGGTAACTCGATACCGAAAGTCTATTTTACGACGCGAGAATGAACTTAATCTTTAGCTTTTTAACTATCGTTAATGCCCCGTTCTTGTGCACAAAATCGGTTTGCGTCTGCGGTGAAATTTAACGAGATAAACAGCTATTGAACGTTAAAAAATTACATTTTCTCAACATCAATAATCAATATTTAATATGAGCTCGGTACAAAGTAGAACGATAAATAGCACGCGACACCGATGTTGGAAATTGTGTTTTTCTTTTTTTATTTTAATACCGTCACAAAGGGAAAAAAACACGCAAAAGTTCATTGTTAAATAAATTGTGATACGTAACAATAGTATACTGTGTGCAGTGTGCACGATGATCGAATGTATAGTTTACAATAGTAAATTCTTGTGTGAATGTCAGTTACCGTCTATTCATCAAATGGAAAAATAGTAATAGAGAAAAATATAACGAAATATCATTAAACATGCATAACGCGTGCGTGTCATGAGCAAACTGAGTTTCGTTTGTAGTTTTTTTTATTATTTTCTAAATTAAACGTCGTTTTATCTACGATAAAACGTTTTCTGCTCGTGACCAAAATGATTATAAAACGGTAGAAAAAAAATATTACAACCTTAATCCGGAATTTTTCGAAATAATTGTACTCTCCGCGCTGTGTTTGTTTTGGTGTTTTGTTTGTGATTCTGTTTTTTTCCGTTTTTTTTTTCTTCATAGTTGAACGCGGAAATGAAAAACACACGCGCGGGATATGTAAAATTATTTACGTGTCCCCGAAAAAAAAAAAAAAACAAAAATATTTGTTTATAAAAAAAAATCCCTCGAATTTTTAATGTTATTCTCGCAAACATTTTCATTGTAATGCATAATGTGATAAAGCTCATGAAAAATAAATACATATACCGTAAGGGACGTGTTAACAACTTCATTCATGTCAAATAACTATAGAAATTTTTGTTTAACTCTCATGTGGACAACAAAAAAAACATCCTAAAACTGCATTTTTGTATGGAATCATCCAAATGACCAGAACTTAATTACAATACATACAACGACGGCATGTAATATTTTAACAGTTAAAGTCGGTTTTTAATATTCGAACGAATATATAGTCATTACTAATGGAAAATAAATATAATATCATTTCAACATATGTCATAGACTTATATCGTAAAAATATTTAATATATTGTGTAATTGAAAAATTTAAATAATAAGGAATTATAACTGTTCATCGCTTTATACTTTTTGTCGACAAATAACAACAAATGAGTTTTTCACTCATATATATATATACTCATTCATACGTAATATAAGTTTTTCAACAAAACATATAGTTTCACAACAAAATCGTATAGATATTTAGATAATAATTTCGCCGAATACTTCAAAACAAATAACGGCTCATCGAATTTTGTCTGTATAATACTAAAGCTGTGAGTGTGAAATTTCTAAGAAAAATCACGCCTACAAAATGGCTATTTTGAACTTATAAATTACTGAAAAACCAAAATTTTATTTTTTTTTTTTTTTGTTAAAAAAATTAATTTATAACACGACTTGGTTAAAATAGTAACAACTTTCCAAAAACCGATTTTGAAAATACGTTTTAAAGAGAAAAAAATTGTTCCCAGGGACACGCACACGGCGAGACGCGCCCTGTTTTTACGTGTCTATGATGTTAATGTTATCTTCACGAATAAAAAGCAAACTATTTATTCCGACTGAACAAAAGTATGCACAAAGTGCGAAATTAAAAGAAAAAATGCCGGGATCAGTCTATTCAGTTAGTTTGACGGAGTTGCGACTACGCTTTGGGCGGGTCGCCGGTTTGGACGTTTTGGTTCAACCGTATTATTCAACATATGAGAGCAATGAGAAATCATATCCTTCGAAAATGCGATTCCGAGCGAGCTCGGTTGTCCGGTACGTCGTATTTTTTGACAATTTCAAAGTTCTCGGCTCAACAATTTTCGAAACTTTTATCAAACTCGTATTTCGCCTATTTCGGTATTGTGTAAATGCCGGTTCCGTCTGTTGCTTTGGATGTTATGAACCGAAAAACCAAATCGATTATTTAAAAAACACGTTACCAGTTACTTTTTTCCTCAAATATGACCTTTGAGAGCCCTCAAAATACAATAAGATTCCAAAGACCTTTTATTATAGCTCTAGGACGTGAAAAACGGAACTTGTATCCTTAAAGTCGCGTTCACAGAGAAACATAGAAACAAATCGTTCGTACATCGCTGACATCTAAAACATTCAATAATTGGTCTCGTCACTCGCACGATAACGCCCCCGCCCCCCAGAATACCCGATGATTCTAAGGTGTTCTTACGTGGACAACTCGTTACGCATATTTTTTTGTTTTTTGTGTTAAGAAGCGATAAAAAAAATGTCAGTGTACACTGGACGCGCTTCAGATTAAACTAACGAATCGACAAAGTCTGAAAGCGTCCGTGCTCACTATTGTTTTGCCACTTTTAATGAGTCAATGTAAATCGCAAAACATTGTACAAAACAACACACTGTCGACGGACTTTCTGTCGAAAGGAAGAAACGACGACGACGAGAACCGCGGCCGCGTTTTTTTTACTCTAAATTCGTCCAGGAGGAGTCGGGGGCGGGAAACCGATGCGTGTTTTCGTAAATTATTGTTTGCTTTGCGTTTTCCACCCTCGTCGCGGCGTTGTCCCCCGGTGGGAAAAAATGTACGAAAAATCGCGTCGCGCTCGTACTACGGCGGCGGGCTAAACGATATTGATTTACGTCATACAACGCGCAACAAACGGCCGATGGCCCGGCGAAACGATGATAAAAATCGCACGTAACACGGCGAAATAAAATTCCGCGGCGAAAAAAACATTACAAAAAAACAAATCCGACGATCGTAAATATTATAACCGGTATATATGTGTGTCCTAACCCGAGATGCGCGCGCGCGGGGAGGATAAGATCACAGCGAGCCTAAGTTTGGGGCTGAATTCGATCGAGTTTCATTCGAAAAACGTTCTCGGGGGCCGCCTCTGACAGAAACTGACCGGTCAATTTTCGCCCTGATCTAAAAAATATCGAAAAGACGCACCCTGATCGACCTGCTTATTTATTTTCTTCCGTACCTACCACCCCAACCCGTCTTTGCCGCTTTCTTCCTCCCGACGGTTCACCCGTCGCAATCGTTCAGACACAGACACAGACAGCCGTATCGTTGTTAATAGTCGTTTCTCCATACGTTCGATCACATCTACAGCTTCCTCTCGCGTATTATTGTCCTCGGCCCATTCTGCCTTGCACGCGTTTCTTAATTTTTCTTCTCTTTTTACACCGCTCGAAGCGTTCTCGTTTACGATTCTCCGCTGTCCCGCGCGTCAACAGCAGTTTGTTGGAATTCTCACCACAAAAAACACCACAGCTCGTTTTCATTCGATCCATAGCGCACGCTTTTTCGTACAAAACTGACCACCCCGGATCAATAATTAGTACTGATAAATTCACTCTCATCGTATATATGTATATTTCGTGACGACAAAACCAATTACAAAACCGTTGATTGAATTTTTTTTTTTTTCTATCCCGTTTTATTGTTATTTCGGAAGGAACCGGATTAGTGTTGGCGTGTTAGTAGGTAATTACCGCGCCTATTCGTTATTATTTATAATGTCACTAAACAAACTATACAGTTTACGAATCAATCGAAATATTTTGTATTATAACCGAATGGGTTCTGTTATATATTCGTGTATATTCAAGAAACGTTCCAAAAACACGGCAACGAAAACGGCCGGTCGAAAAACAAAGTCGACCGAGTACCGGATTTTCTAATCATTTCAAACGCTATATTTTAATACGTAAAAAATATATCGAGTACGTATAAGTGTGTGTTGCTCCGAAAAAAACGTAACAAATCTATTTTAAAAAGCTGGTTATAGCAAAAGACGTTTTAAGATAAACAAAATAACGTACACGTACAACAACAAATGCAAAGAAATTATGATACTATGTGTAATTACAAACTTTTGTAGATACTCGTGAAATTCTGTAACAAAAAACTCTGTGTACAATTGTGGTGATTTTTTTTTTCGATTTTTTAGCCATCAAAAAAATAAACGGCCGTCTCTGAACGTTTTTAATTTTAATACTCCGTAATAAACGTCTGCTTAGTACATTAAAAACCGATAATTTTTTTGTACAAAAGGTACAACATGTAAGAAATATCGTCGATAAAGTTATTGTTTTATTTTTTTTTCACAATGAAAATCTATAAATCGAACAAACTCCAGTGTTCGATTGACTAAAATCGCATAAACGTTCCGTCAACAGTTGGATCTGAATTACGCTCTAAAAATTTTCGGCAGTACAACAACACGCTTCTCGCGTTATATTTCGCCCACGTTTTAACGCAACGTAAAAATCGATTTCATAAAATTAACAACAAAACTCAATTATTTTACAACGTTTCCCAGGAATGTTACGTAATTTTGTGAGTTGGTAGAGTTCTACAGAAGAGTATTTTTATAATCCGTGGTAGCACAGGTCGCGTTTTTTTTTTATCTGGGCTTGAGTGCGTAAACTTGCGGATTATATCCATCTCTTATTCGCAACGTTCGTGTCGGACGAGCGAGCTAAATAAAGAAAAATATTATAACTTACCAAAATTTATTAACATACAGATTAGGGAATGAATTTCCGTCTGGAGAAGAAGACGTACTTATATTTTTATCCACAGATGAAAACTTAGATATAATTGAAGGTGACTCTAATATGGAGATGATATTGTATTCTAGTGATACTTGATTAGCCGACTCTATGTAGGACAGTTGTTGACAACGATTGAATAACCATATCATGAACCTGAAAGTTTATAATATGTAATCGATTGTTTAGATGACTTGCTCCTATTCATCTTGCAGACAAAGATAACTAAATATTTACTACTGCTCATTAGGTTCTCGCGAATATTCTATACTGCAGTTGAACCCATAAATAATAATGTGATAACTTGCTTCGTCGTCAGTGCCAACTGTAAAATTATTCATTCGTCTTTGAATTCGTTCAAAATTTGTCATCTTTTCCCGGGTGATCAGATTTTTTTTTAAATAGCGTCGTGCACGGCTTGAAGGAGGAACGAAGAGCAGGTATCATACATTTTTTAAGACCACTCCGACACGTGAGAAACGTGTTTCTGATTGTAATCGGACCTTTTCTATGCAAATCTCGTCGTGAAATCCCGCGCGTCGTGCACTTTTCTCAACGCGCGATAATAATAGTCTGCAAGGATCCTCGACAGTAAATCGGGAAAAGGGCTTGTGAAAAAAAATTCCATCGAAACTGTACTCTCGAAAACACGTACCCAATAATAATAAATATGTATACCGCAGTTAACTATTGGATAGCTGAATGCGAAAAAAAAAACGACGAAAAATTAATATAGTGTATAATGATGTGTACCGTAATTAAGATTTTACTGGTGAGGAAAAAAATAGCGATGCAAAATAATTAATGGTAATAATCTTTTATATTCGGTAATTTTCTATCTTAGATCAATTTTTCGTCGGCCTAGCTTAAGCAGGAGTTAGTTTGGCAAGTGTTCGGATAACTGAAAAATGTTGCTATACGTGAAGGCAAATATGGTTTAAAGGGGACTATCCAATAATTTTTTTGTGCTTAAAAGGTTTCTATCTTAGTATACCTATAGTTAATACTAGACCCACGATGACCCTAAAAATATATAATTAGAAAAATTTTCCTCAAAATTTTTATCCAGTTTATACAGTTTAAAAATCGAAATTTTTCATTTTAAGTTCTTTCACGCTAGTTTAAGTTTTGTAGTCAAGAGTCTGTAAATTTAAATATAAAATCGACACATATCTCTCGATCTACTGTCGTTGGCCAATTTGTTTTTAAATCAATTTCCTTTCAAAGTTAATTTGGTTTAAACGTGACATTCGTTGTTTAAAATTTAATTTCATGTTCATTTTTTTTTTTTTATATAGTAAAAACTCTACGTCAGTAGAATTTCAATCATTTTTCAAAACAAAAATTAGTAAATTATTGTTTCATCGGTGAAGGATTCCCTACTAAAATATCCAAACTATATCGGAGATATTCCCGTGTAATTATCATGTAAAATATAACGGACACGTTAAATTGGATATGTTCAATTTGATGACCGAAACTAGAACTCCCGCGAGGTCAATTATACTGACAAAAATAACATGGCATTGAACACGAGGAAAAAAATTATAATCCAAAAATAAGAACACTCTGGAGTTTATATAATCTTTTATAAAAATATTCTGTCCGGTGATAATCTCAATGAGAATATTCTCTGCTCTATATGGGAGGCAGATACGATTGTAAATTTCTTCGTTAGAAATAAAAATAATATTTATGTATTATATAATTTAAGCCTTTCAGTTTCGTTTTTAAACTAATATAAACTCGTGTTTCAAAAGTTACTAAAATATCAATGTTTTGAAAAACAAAAAAAAAAGCCAACTGGGAAGTATCTGCGTGTC
The DNA here is from genome assembly GCA_017140985.1 of Hormaphis cornu. Lineage (NCBI taxonomy): Eukaryota > Metazoa > Arthropoda > Insecta > Hemiptera > Hormaphididae > Hormaphis > Hormaphis cornu. The sequence continues at coordinate 32,939,817 of CM029360.1, forward strand.
ATCTCCTCCCGAAAATACGCCACTGTGTGCTGTCGCAGTAAAAATTTGTGACTTTTTTAACCGCAAAAACGTACCGTGGTGTCTTAGTGAAATCGCGATGTGGTACAGATAAGATTATACAGTACACAGATACAGTAAGATTTTACAAAGATACCTCCCATATGGGGTAGAATATCTCTGGAAATTTTGTTACGTCTTGTCAAAAAATCACTATAAATTTCCTAGGAAAATTGTAAAATCCCACCGTGGATGGGCGTGATATTTTCCTAGGATATTCTCATACCCCTGTTTAGAGGGCGTACAACGATCCAAAGGATATTATCGCCCGCGTGAAGGTTTTCCTCGGAAAATCTCACCCACCTTTCCATACATGTATCCCGGAATAGTCTTAACGGAGGGCGAAACATTCCTCCGGGATATAATTTTATCCCCTCGCTCCTCGGTAATAATATCGCACGACTTTTTTAAAAGTTAAAATTTAAAGAAAACAAACAAAAACCTATTCAATCGCGTTTTCTAAACAGCCTACGCGTGCCCGACACGACATTATTATTATTTTACCGTGCAGGTCAGAAAAACACTGACGAAATCGTACAGTAAAACGTACATTTTATGTTATGTTACGTTATTGTCGAAACCCTTTCACGTCTTACGGGGCAGGCCACGTGTACGTAGGCAGGCTTTTCCTCCTGTCGCGCAGTACATTAAACGCACGATGTTATTATTATTATTCGAGTGTTGGAACGAGGCCCGTCGGTCCCTTTACACGGGGCCTACGTATTATTATTTCAATCTCGGACGGAAATATAACGAAGAGTCCGCGCATCAACAGGGTGCGTCGACGGGCGTCTCGGTCACACCGTCACTCGTTTTTTTTTTATAGATTCTGAGCGT
>CM029360.1:32941110-32962813 GCA_017140985.1 Hormaphis cornu
AAAAAAAGTCGAGTAGTTTCACAAATAAAAACGTCCGTTTATACCAGAAATTATTGCTGTGGCGTAACTAGGGGAGTTGATGCGAGTGTTATATATATTATCGACCTCCAGAATCTTGTTTTTTTTTCCCCCGAAAAATAGTCGCATAAATTTGTCAAACGGCGTGTGAACTGTGGTTTAACTGCACTGTGGTTTAAACATATAATATATATATATCGTTATGTTCGTTGCTAAGATGGAAATCGTTAGTATAGGACAGAAAATGATAAAATACTGGAGAAAAAAAAAACCGAGAAATTTGTTCTGATAATAATCTAACTTTTGTCCCGTAAGTCATAAAACATTTTTGCTCTTCTTCTTCTTCTGGACTTTTACAGGCCCATCGCTGCAACAACATATATCTATGTCTCCTTACGTTCAGAAGTTTCAAGTCTTCTCGTATCCGTCTTCGTCTCTTGTGCGTCCTCCAGGTTTCCCCATTTTGTTATTGGGTCCCCAATCGCGTACCCTCTGATCTCCATACGTGTCCTGCACACGACTTATCCTCGTGCTCTCCGGGGAGGACCCACCAATAATGGTATAGGTTCCTCGTATCCGATTCTTCGTCGTCTCTCGTTTCACGCTCTCCGTCGTCGTCGTTACTTGCCCATTTGGACCAAAGATTTTCCTTAGCGTTACGTTTCTTTCAAACACTCCTATTCCTAGTCGTGCACGCTCGTTTACCCACACGAGCAATTATCGGTTATACAACGTAAAGTACTTGACAATAATCTTGATTTTTCTTGTTATTATTGCGAGATATTCAAATCGACCCACCCATATACTTACGACGGTGGCTAACGAAATCGCCCTGTATAAGTACCACTCTTACTCGGCCCGACACACTGTCCGCCGCGTTTGTTTAATCCTAAACGTTTCGGGATTTTGCGTCTGACGCGACGTTTTTATAAATAAATATTATAAATATTGTTATAGTGACGGAGTCTGTGAATATATTACACGAGTGTCGTGCCGACCGCGCGAGTTAATTAGCGTCATAATTGAAACTCGTCGTCGTAACACGTGTTATTTTTGATCGCTCGGCCCGCCGCCACGCCGCGCGACATTCGGACGACGGCGCCAAAATTACGAACGATTACAATATTGTTTGAACGAAACTATAAAATAAACGCACTCGCGGCGAGTTTATTGGGGAAAAAATGTGTAAAAAAAAAAACCGGGACGACTCTAGGGGTATAGAACTCGCACATTATCAAATCTGTAAGCAGTTAAAACGAAAAAAAAAACGAGTGAGCTCTGCAGTGGACTCGAACGGAGAAATAAAAAAAAATTATTCACAAAGTTCAGTTTGGTTTCGACGGTGTTTTTTCCGACCGTTTACGCGGACCGACTATTTATCGTTTTATAGATTCCGAGTGAAACGAAGAATGTATCGGTTTTACGCGTTTTTTTGTTATTTTTTTTTACCTCTATGTAATCACTTTTTCAATAATGCTCAGATTTTTAACGTCAGTACCTCTAATGGTAGGTATACGCACGCAGATGGCACTTTGAGGGGTCGTAGATTTAAGTGCGAAAAATTATTAAGTTACAGTAAAAAAATACAATTACGGCAAACGACTTAGATTCATGGCCACGTTAATGATCGGAATAAGATTAAAATTTGTAGGATACAGGTCTGATACAAATTGAAAGGAGCATAAGCACGGAACACTGAAATTTTCATTTTTTTTTTGTAATTTTTATTAAAAATTTAATTTTCCGAGAAAAGTTTTCTAATAAAACGTTCCCAACATGTGTTGATACACGCGTTTGTAAAAAATTTCGAAGATTCGTGGTCACAATTTTTGAAAAAAATTCGCACAAGTTTGTTAATATTTTAAAATTTAACACGCTACGTGAAAAAAATTTGCAAAAAAATCCACGCGACAAAAAACGCGTACAAAAAGAGTGGTATTGAAAAACGGTGTTATTTTGATTGTAACGATAAAATTACGCACTGTTGTGCAATATTGACACTAAAAACGTCAAATAAACTCGTCAAATAATGTGGTCCGAACGGTTGGAGATTTTCGCGCATCGTTTATACTGATAAACTAAACTAGACTGGTTTCTTTATTTTCTCTCCGTTTGAGCTCACTCAGAGTCGTTATTTTCGTGAGCGGTTTCTAATCGGTTACAGATTTGATGTACTAGAGCTATTCTATGAAAACCTTCCGAAACAGAGGCATCAAACTACCCTAGAGTGATATCGGTTATGACTATGTTATATACTATGTTATCTGTAATATGAGGACGTGATGCAGATTATCACCGCGATGGGCCTCTCGCATTCACTATTTTGTTTAATAGTGATACATTTTTCATAAACCTTGAAGTGATCATTTTCTAATGTCCTCTAAAACAAACTGCACAGGGCAACACACTGTAGTGTAACCGTAGAGCATAAAGAGACACTCTATGTCATTTTACGGCCGACCGCGATTTAAGACAAAGACCGGCCGGGTTAGCGCGCTAGTAGTAGTATATTGTTACACGAAAGAGGGATCCTCCTCACGCGTTCGTTGTGCAGTTACGACGTTTTTCCGGAAAAACACATCGTCATCATCAGATGCGACCAAATATCGTCGATTTACCGACTCCGAATTCGGCACCTGAGCGATAACACCACCTACACGGGATACGATGCCCACACGAAAACGAATCATTTTGTGCGAGTCTGCCTGTAAATTTCTGGAAAACGCTCGCGAACAGCACTATCGCCGTAACGAACGGGCATTGTTTCAACTCCCCCTCGGCGGCGGCGGTTTGCCGTACGACGAGCGTTCTCGTTTTTCCGGCAAGAAGGATGAATACTTGAGCTACGCGAGCGTGTGCGAATCGCACAATCTGCTGCTGTGATGCGTGCGCCCGGAAAATGGGATATTGCGCTACGTGCCGGGCGCGATGATTAGGTGTTGTTGCCGAGACACACGGGCGGCACGCGATGGGTTCGCGACGACCTCTCGAGAATAATTCACCCCACGACACTCTGTTGACTGTTCCGTATAAGATCGGTACCGTTCTCGTGCCGAACGGAGTGTGTGCTAGCCATACCGCTACATATTCGAGCCGGTAGGTCACCAAAAACATCGCCTGTTGATTATTATATTCGTTTCGAAAACTGTAAATGTAAACTAATTTTAAAAAAATCCGTGTCCAAGTGACGGGGGAGATTTTGATTTCGATGTGTTATCACTGCCCGAGCAACACCTGGACGAAAAAAGAAACGCAAACAAATGAATGTCACGAAACTAGCGAGGCCAGTTCGAGAGGGTTGATAACACGTATTATCCAAACAATTTTATCTTACAACGCGTCGTTGAATGATTCGATTTCAGATTCTGAGCGTGGCGTGCACGGGCGGAGAGAGCGTTCGCAAAAAGCGCTTGAAAGTTACTCGCTTAAAAATTTACCCTCTTTCTTTTTTTCTGTTTGTTAGGACTCATCACACGAAACTCATGGATCCCTCCAGAAAACTAAATTTTGCTCCGCACGATTTGAACGTTTTCTGGTGTCAAAACGACTGTTCTCTCGTCCGTTTCGTTCGAAATAAAAAATAATCGCGGTTTTTAACGAACTGCTGGCCGGCGTTTTCGTTAATCGCACTGCTCCGCGCCACAGCTACCAGCAAATCAAATCGAAGAATGCGATGAATTATAATAAAACGGTTAATCATTTACGCGGGTAACAACAAATACCTGTATACGTACAAACCATGAAGCATCGAACGTACCGTATTTTTGGTCACATTTCAGTCCGTTAGGCGTGTTTTATACGTATTTTGTAGAAATAATGCTGTAGCGTGGCCTCTAATCTCTGCCTCTAATCTCGAATTTGTCCGGGCGACCAAGTTTGAAATTGCTCCTGTAAACGCGCGAAACGATATCGTACTACGCTGTACCGCGTCACAAAACTTGCGCAACGAAACACCGACCGCGAACGGATTAGATTTTTCGTCGTAAATCCGCGTTATACCTGTACTAAACGAACGCGCGTATAAGCCGTGGTGCGTGTGCTCGGCGAAAACTCGCAGAACTCTCGGTTTATCGTCGTGCGAGCGACTTTTTTTACTAGGTCGGTGCGAAAAAAATATAAAAAAAAAAACTTTGTAGCGCCATGTGTACTGCAAAAATAAAACAAGATCGTTCTGTACCGCTACGAGTTATCGGCACTTTGGATGTGACCGAACACTGCAGTCGAGAAGAACAACGAATCTCCAACCGAATGCTTCCGCCCCCGGCCGTTTGGCTCGTTTCTCGTAACTTATTTCGTAACTTATTGGATAGACTAACGAAGAAAAAGAATAAAAAAATTCGTTCGATTAGAAAATGTTTCGTCAATTTTATACCCGATCGCAGTGGCGGTGGTCAAATTGTGTTGAAGTGGACTTTGTTTTTTTTCGAATTTAAACGGTTTTTTTTTTTTCTAATCGAACGCAAATTTTTTTTTACACCTCTAGTAAGTAGGTTTTAAGTAGAGCTGTGGTCACTGCTTTGGACGGGCAAAAATTTTACAGAATTATTTTTGCGCGGCAGATACAACCTATGACATATCGCATTCGGTTGTAAAAATAAAATCATAAATCATCGTTTACGAAAAAACGATTCTGACCGAGATCAGTAAATCAAAAAGTATCGTAACAAAAAGTATTTGTGTACATAATTCGCCAATTTTTCGTGTGTAAAGTCTATAAACAAATATAGTGCAACAATTTTCAAACGACGGCCAACTGTTTTGATTTTCGAAAAATAAACAAAAAGTTCTTCAACGCGCGTTATCTCCGGTATTGGGTACACATCTTTATAGAGAGATTGCGTACGTACAGATCGGCTCCATTAAACTACCCGAGAAAATGTTTTCACACGAACGAAAAACATAAATCATTGCAAAATCCTTACAGCATCGCGTATTACGCGGCTCGTAGTCTAAAACAGTGGTTCTTGACACGGGGGTGTGATGCGCGAAATGACGGAAGAAATAAATTTTTAAATAAAACCTTTCTGTACATCCTACAGTTAAGTAAAACGACTTTGCGAAACGGATTAGAACGAAACGTTATCACTAAACTTCTCTGTAAGAATACGAGTTTCAACGCCGATATTTTTGAAATAAATTCGAGTGGCAGTTTCTACAGTCCGTAGAACGGAAAAAAGAACCGTTCGGTATAAAAAAAATCGTATAGTAAATGTATCATCGGTCTATCCCGGACAAAGGGTGCAACGGTCTTTTATTATTTTTATCGACGTTCTTTCCGTTCTCAAAACAGTCTCGCAGTGCCGTACCTGTTTACGTTACACGCAGATAACCAGGTCGCATTTGTTACGCGCAAAACCCGGTGGTATACGGTCGAAAAGAGGTGACCGGCCCCGACCGACAGGGAATTTCAGCTCTCTAGACCGGGAGAACTGAAATCGGGCTGAACGTGCGCGGCAGCTGTCGGGGGACGCTGATTCATGGAGCGGCGAGACCTCTGGGCGCGGTTGGACGACGGCCAATTACGTCCGCGCGGTCGTAAAGGTGCGTCGCGGAGGATATGGCGAACCGGTGGCGGCGGCGGGTCAGCACAATGATGCAGCTCTCTGCAAAGTTGCCAGATTCACGAGGGGGTGTTCGCACTTTCCGGAGATTTCGGAGATTGGCAGGGTTTTCGGTCTTTAGGGAAATTCTTAGGATCTCAAGGATTTTCAATAGTTTTAAAACGTTCATCTATCATCGACCAGCCAGCCGCCGTGGTCTCTATGGTCTACTATTATCACGGTCTAATCAACATCGCAGGAAATCCGAAGATTTTTTTTTTGTCAATATCGACTACAGGCAGAAAATCCGGAGATTCGTAAGTGTAACGGATTTCAATAATTTTATACTATCCGTTTCGCTTGGTCCACGGTAACGACAGTTTATAACTGTGATTTTAACTCGCGGAGAAGAACGCTTTTACAATGTTCTTATTCTCTATCCGTCAACGACTTTCCGTTGGAGAAAGAATGTTCAACAAAGAACGTTCTGGCGGTAGGTAATTTGAGAGGTCTCAAATTCGAGGGTTCAAAATTTGAAAAAATTACAAACCGAGCGAAAATTAAGGAAAACCGTTAAAATTTACGACTAGCGTTGACACGATTGATTTGGTTTTATGGCGATAACATCCAAAGCGACGATCGAAACTAGCTGAAACTTCTACAAAAAATATCAAAATAGGTAAAATACAAGTTTGGTACAAGTTTCAAGTGATTGCGAACATTTTTGAGCTAAGTATAGAACTTTAAACTAATTTTACCTAAAAAAAGTCGTATTTCAAAAAACTGATATTCTTCGTTAAATAATATGGTTTTTTACCAGGACATGACTGATAGCTCACTCGGAATCGTTTTTTCGAAGGCAACGATTTATCGCTATCATTGCTCTCGGATATTAAACAATACGTTTGAACCACAACTTTCAAACCGGTGACCCACCCAAAGCGTAGTCGCTACTCCGTCAAACTACCCACGCGACCTAGAGTGATTTTGGCTTTTTTTTTTTTCGTTTTTCTTTACAGTCATTTTTTCGAGTAAAATGAGTAGTGGTCCAATAGTTAAATATTGTAATGGCTGCACTAAAAAGTTTGGAAAGTTGACGTTATACTTTGTTCGAAGCGTTTTTTGATTTTCTTTTTACACGAGACGAAAACCAAAACATTTTCAATAACGCGAGGCGGAGATTTTGAAATGTTCAGATTTTTAAAACTTTTCTTCTTACATTTTGGACGAAACGGCGATAAATCCAGCGATTTGTTCGCGGCTGCACGTGATAGAAATCCGTTGATTGAATAACGCGAAATGCTTATAAAGGCGTCCGATGTCAAATAAAACCGCATTTCTTAATAACATTTACTATCAAAATATAAGGTATTGAAAAAAAAAATAATTATTTCATTTTACATTTTATGCGAAAATCTCACCAACACCTACCTGGATTTCGTCGATTTAATATTGCGGACTACACGGGTTTTACTTCGCTCGATTCAAAATTATTATTACATATACCGCCGACCACAAACTAACTGTACGGTGACAAATTATTATATAGTTCCATCTAAGTTTCTATAACAATTAACATTCGTACATGCAAAATTTTAAACTTTAATTAGTTTCGGGGAAGTTATAATAATACAATTTGCCAAGTTACATATTACAAATTATACCGAATAAAGTACGTATATTCTATTAGTTTAGTGCACGTGTATAGAAATAAAATATCGTGAAAATTTAGAGAAAAAGTAACTAAGGACATAAATAAAACCCAATTTCATTCGGAAAGGTATCGGGAAAATGTGACTTTTTTCATCCCGTACGTGAATTTTTTTGTTCTAAAAAGTCGGCTACAGTATGACTACAATAAAAAAAAAAGGAACCTTCTAAACGAATGAAGCAAAGGCATGAAATAATTTAATAATAACTGTTTTTGAACGGCAAACTATTTTTATGAATATCGAAATACCAATAGTATAATAAAAAACAATAATATGTTATTTCCTTTAATTGACAAATATTACAGGTACTTATGCAACGTGAATACTAAAATAAATAGGTAGTTAACGTGTAGTGACATATTATAAAGATGTATTTAATTATAAAAACGTCAAACCGTATTTTTCTGTTAGATAATCACTTTACTCCCGTACCAAAGAATTAGGGGCACTCGTCTTCCCCTTTCAACAACGACGAAAAAAAGACAAAGATGGTTTTGACTGCAGTTTTTTGAATGAATATATATTTTTGATTCGAAAAGTACCTATTCGATTCATTTGTAATAAATAAATTAGGTACTATGCAGTATTAGATACTAAACAAACATTCTGTGGGTATTTAGTGAGAAATTTTGATTCACTTTTTAAGCATATGAGTATTAGTTCTAACTAAATATGGTCGAGTAGTATTCATATTTACTATATTTTGGATGAGAATCGTTTTATACAGCATCGCGATAAGTATTAGGTACTTACGCTGACGTTTTCAGTTTTTAGTCTAACCAAAATAACGTTATTTAAGTTTAAAATTGAAACACAATAGTTTTAAAAGAATCCAATCAATCGCGTTACAAATTGATAAATAACGCATACAAAAAATAATATATATATTGCTGCATCAGTATAATTAAGTTAGTTAATTATTATTTATTACCCGAAATATGTTGTTAAACACGATTTGTTACATGAAACGATATAAGTATAGAAGTAACGATATAAGCACTTGCACTTTTACAAGTTAGTTTGTTGCCGTTATTTACTAGTCAAACTATCATAAACCCATTCCGATATGAGATCAACATAAGTTATGAACACGAGAATACAAACAAATAACTAACAAAGTCCCGACGAATTGTACAAAAAAAAATTCCCGATAAAACGGATATCATGATGAAGTGAAACTGTTAAAAACATAAATCTTGTTTTCTCGTAAATAAGCGATGAAAAACAAAAGACGATACTCACTGATAACTCTCAATTATGATTGATTAAAAACCATATTATACTTTATTGTATTTTCATCGTATACGTTATCCAGTTAACACGCTGCGCGATTTTCATTCTTAACATGTCAAACCAAATCAATTTTCGATACAGCAAACGATTAAGATTTTCATCTCAACGTTGAAATATAATACAAAGTTTAAAAAAACATTTTGCCACTTAATTTCGATTGTAAATATCAACTTATAGTTCATATAGCCATATTAACTATGGCTTACGATCAATATTTTCACTCCACCATCCGCTGCGTTTGTCTGGTAAATTTATTGGCATAACGAAGTAACATATTTTAGACGAAATAATTGTTACAAATAATTTTTTGATGTACATTATTGTACATTATTTCTTTCAAATAATTTCCGTGTCGTTTCAGTTCGAACACCTACCTAGTTATCACCTTAGAAATCTCGTCGATGACAAAATCTCGATAAAAAATTTTGGCCAACGTTTAATGGCATATGATATGAGCTTGTGCAGCGATATAACATAGTTTCTAAGTACTCTTACGCGAAATATCATGAATAATACATTAACTATACATCGGCATTATGAAACGTAAAGTAAAAGTTTACAACGGCGTTGCAGTGGAAAGTATTGTGTAGTTCGCAGATATCACTCGAGTTTCGTCGCTAAAATTCAATTCATTCAGCGTTTCTTCGAAACGATATATTTTTAAAAAGATTAACAGCAGTGCAGTTTTTCTCGGATTTATTTTCTTTTATATGTTATCGAATTAAAATATGTTTTCTCGAAAAAATGCATGTAATAATAAATCCAATTCTGCGCTCTTACGCAGGTTTTCAACGAAACGTTATCGTAGTATTAGCAAATATATTGAATTTATAAAATTTTTATTGCCTGTTTTTTTTTTCTTTTTCTTTACCATACTCGCTGTCCGCTCGTTTCCATTGAATTTCATAAATTTTGACGACAAGCAAACGCCACAGAATGAAAAATCTCTCAAAGGAGAGATAATCAATACCGGCATCGCTTTGATGTCTATTTTGGTTTCGTTACGTCCTTTGAACGGTTCGTATAAACCCGGCGTAGGTTCCATTCCACCATGATAGGTAGATTTTAACCTCGTAATCAAATGTATATATTTGTAGGTAAATTTAAAATATTCCACCGGTTGCAGTAAAACAGATAAAAAATAAAACATATTATTATTAATCTAGATTTTAATAATAATCAGTATTGGTTAAACACGATTTTTGGATTCTGAGCGACAAGTGCGAGGAGGAATGTATGGTTATTATGTACAATGATGGTTTTTTAGTCAATAACTTTTCGGTTTGAAGGAACGCTCAAATTTTTAAAGTCAGTACCTCTACTGATAGGTATGTGGATCCGGTAGTACTTTTGTTAAAGCTTTTTTTCAAATTTTGCAAACTTTTTGAGTTTTACCCCAAAAATCAAAAAAAAATAAATCGAGAATTTTACGGAGAAAAATTCGAAATTTTCAGCTTTCACATTCTCGGGTCCAATCGTTACGTTGAATACTACGTGAAACTTGGGATTTTAGTTTTAAATTTTATTTTGTTTGGAGCATTTTTCAAAATTATGATTATTTTCTGAGTTGTGTGCCGAAAACGACAAAAATGGCGAAATTGCGAAATCCAGAACGGCTAATCCAGCTCTTAAAAACTATCGTTATAAAAAATTATTCCACGTCGTTTTCAAACTTTTATGTACTAAATTAATTTAATACGTTATGAAAGATCGAAAAAAGTTTTTGCTAAGTATAATACACAATTTCCCCCCCTCCCCGTGTATACGTAGTAATCCGTAATCATTTTATGAAGTACCTTATGTTTATTGTACCTTATTTTTTTTTTTTTTTTTCGTATGAATAAAAGGAGTAATTCACGATCTTTTTTGTTTTCACCCAGAACTTATTAGATTAGATAGCTTTCTCAGAAACGTTTTTTTCGAATGCAATAATTTATCGTTGCTTTCAGATATTAAATGATACGGACAAACCGCAACTTTAAAACCAATGACCCACCCAAAGCGTAGTCACTACTGCATCTTTACCGCGGTACCATTCTCTTTTATTTTGTTTTCCTAATAATATTGTACAAAAAAAGACTGTAACAGATGTACTCGCACGACGAGGGAAATAAGTTTGTCACAGTGTTGCGCCTCGAAGTAAATGCGTGTGTATTATAGTGATAAATTTAAATATCTTATTACTATTCTTATGCTGAACGGTAGGTACAGCTCTAGATTTTAATAACTATACGTTGAAAATTATAGCGCGTGACGTTAACAAATTTCAAATACAGTTCTGAATAAGACGAATGGCGTATTTTTATACGAATGAAAATGGTTTGTCACTTTTACCGAGCGTTATGGAATATATACTGACGTTTTATTCATACGGGACCCCCGTATGAACAAATAAAACGTCGTGCGAAGAGCTAAGATTTATTGTGCGACGCATATATATATATTGTAACAATATACGAGAATTGTACGTTTCAGAATAGGCAAATATCCAAAATGATTGAACAAAACAACTATAGATATGTGCCGTGAAAACGTTCGCAGTGACTTATGCGCGAAAACCAAATTTTAACATTGCCCAACTCGATAAATGACGGATTTCGTAACGAGCATTAATTGCATTCAATAATAATATATGAAAGTTTTTAGATAAAAAAAATCTACATGGATAGCTTGTTTTTACTCGCAAGTACGAGTACGAGAAGTAAAGATTGACTCTACTATACGACGGTTAAACAACTGAAAAAAAAAAAATTGACCTGGTATAATATAGAAAAAACATTTTAATATTAATCATTTCCACGGTAAAAGCTCACAATCTGAAATATCGAACGTTGAGGAGAATATTTTTACGTCAGAAAACACATTTTTTCCTTAGGTGATCTTTTTTTTTTATTTTTTTTCTCTGAACAGGTACAAATTCACAATGTATAATGCGAACTTATGTGCTTCGACAGCCGTTTTGAAGAAATCGCGTTGTGTTGACATTAATTTACTGCGCACAACGCCGCGGTAATGCTAATAATTTGAATAAGCCGTCTACGAATAATACAATTATTTTCAATGGAATAAGCTACGTTTATAATCAAAAATAATAAAACTAAGAATAACCTTTTTAAAGATTACACACAAAAAAGGTTTCGTAAAGAACGAAATTCTTATATTTTTACTCCGCATAAAATAATATTTGAAAAGGAATTCAATAAGAGTCGAAGTGGGTATCTACCGAACTGCCTATATATATATATACAATATTACGCGAAGCAAAATCAACGAATATCTTGTAATTATTTACAAATAAAAACCAAATAATTATTTCAAACACGAATATGTATTGCACTTCAAACTTTGTTACACTGAAATCGATTAAATTAAAGTATTTTTAAAGCATTATTGTGTTTATAATAAATAATAATTGTGTATAGATCCAAACCAATCGAGAAATACCTATATATATTGGTTTATACCTATGACAGTACGGGCAAAACGAATAGGTAATGTTTTTTTTGTTTTGCGAACAAACATTATTACTTATTAATATTATGTCATACGTAATTTATGTTCGTTTATGTTTCATAAAACTGATATTTCGGAGCGTGACCCAATTATACATGTACCTATAGCACCCTTTATATTACATAGGTACACACGGTAGTGTTCAAAAAAGGTTCCGAATAATAATAAAATATATATCATAATGGATTTTTAAATTATTATGGGTGTATTATTTAATATTTATGCGTCGTAAAATTATAATATTTGGCTATTCACACGAGCAAATACGAGATATTTATAAACACGTTTGTTTTCATTGTTTTGGAGAATTGATTTAAGAAACGTGGCGTAACGCACGTACGTAGCGAATTTCTTTTTAAATATTTTGACAGATTACGGTGTAGACGCGCACGTGCGGCCATGACCAGTGGCGTATTTGAGGGAGGGCCCACCCTATAAACCGACCTATTTAAACTTTTTAAGTTTTATTTTTTCATACACCTACATTACAACCGGATATACTTATGTCTTGGTCAAAATTGATTATTTTTTATTTTCCCTGCTCATATTATTACACTTTATTCCGTGATAAAACGTATCATTTTATTTTGAAACAACAAGTATGTGTTATAAATTTGAAAAACGCTCCGAACGACGTGACTGCATTTTCACAGGACGTTAGGATACAGACGAAATCGGAACACGATTCTTTTCAGTCGGTATTTACTCGATTGCGAAATACTTTACGATCGAAATCGCAATGATATATCGTCGCTTCCACAATTTATACGATACGATATTATTATACTGACCCACTCAGAGCAGTGACCTTAGTTTGGCCAACGACACCCCAAAAATCGCAGTTTTTTTTCGCTCCCAATAAACATTTCTAAATACGCCCCTGCGACCGTCGTCGTGAATGGAATCGCTCGGGTTGTTTATTATCATCGCCGTGTACCAGCGAAAACTATAAGGGTCGTGTGGCGTTCAACGTTTTCCGGAAGAACGTCTTAAGAACGGGATTTTATTTTTTTCCGTGAAGCGAATTTCGCGTTTTTCGAAAATATTGGCTTTACAAAATCGATATACGTACAATTAAAAGGTTGTGCAGTTAAAATTTTAATTTTCCCGTCTAAAACTTGTTTCTTCGGTCACGACCTCGGACCGGTCTCGTGATTTCTCATTGTAAAGTTTCATTTTTATTTTGCGCACGATAGTTTGATTACAGCGAGATCTATTTCGACTGTCTAGACTGTCGAACAGAAACTATTATTTTTTGAGTTTATGTTTGCGCATAAAACATTTTTCTTTTTATCGTTTGACGTACGTATATGCGCCAATACTTAAAAAAATAATACAATAGATCCGAAGGTAAAAGCGTTTCATCGCCAGAAGCGTATTGTTTAGAGCAATGTTTTATATTAGCGGTAGTGACGCACGAACATTTTCTGTTGTTTGTACGATTTTCAACTTATTTTTACCAATGCGCTCTCGGGCGGGTTCTACGTGTGCTGAACGGTCACCGAAATGATCGTCCGTTACGTTTTACACAGTTATTAAATATTGCAATATATTCGGTTTGAACGACATCAATTAAAAATCGAGCAAACGACTCCTCCAAAAACGGATTTTATTACTACCGTAATTTTAATTTCTTCGCCGATTGGCCTTGTAATCTATCGCCGCCGTGCTCTTCCGGAATCCCCCCGCCGCGGTCCTGCGAATCGAACAACGAAAAGTTTTTTATTCTTTTTTTTTTGTTTTTCGTTTTCCTCGTCGTATTATTTTCGCACTTTTTTTCCATTACGCGAAAAGGTTTTCCCGCACGTTCATTTTTGACCGTTATGGTCGATGCAGCGGCGTATAAGATTTATGGGCTTCGGAGACCGGCGACCGACGGCGGCAGCACGCGGATATCGAACACCACGCCCGCTGTTGCGAGGAGCGGAGAGAGAAACAAAAAGACAAAGTAAAAAAAATAAATAAAAAAAATTATATACGAAACCGACTGTGTAAAGTCGGTGCCAACGTTTTTCGCGTGTGATTTGTGTCGCGAAATGGTCGCGGGCACTTTATTTCGGTGGTTTTTGTTTTTTTTCCATAATATATACACTTAACGTTATGTTCAGACCCTATATATATATATTATTTTCTGGTGGAAAAAGAACGTAATGGTTTTTCCTGTTCGACGATAAAACATCGCCGCGGCATACACCGATTTGCTGTTCCGAAACAATGAACAAACTACGTACTTAGGTGCCTATAGGTGCTGTTAAACGTTACAGTGTTTTACTAAATGAATATATATATATATAATATAATACGCTGTAACGAATAAACGGCAGTCGTTTATCGTTGGAACTAAACAGTAAGTAAATGTTTGTGAAACGATTAAGATCAAAAACGGACGCGATGACGTGGACATATTTCGTACGCGATAAAATGCAGACGTGAGATCTCGTATTAACGATTGCTAGTTTGAAAAACGAAAATTTACATTTTTTTACTGAAACATTCTCGCCGATCCAATGGCGAGTTTTTAATAATAGTTCACACGAACCCTTCTAAAAGATTGCACAGAACTTTTCAAGTCGATCAGATCGATTTTGAAAATTTTGTCTTTGGAACTTTGGATCTTAACTAAAAAATATTAAAAATCTACATTAAACGAAAAAATCGATTTACCGTCTAAGGGCGAAAACCTATCACATTATCCGACACTGTGTGAAATGATCATAACATTTCCTAAAAAGTGTTCTAAGAAACAAAAAACCAAACGTTCCTCGCTGCGCTTAGGATCCAAAATTTATAATTGATAAAAAAAAACAAAAGCATGCACAGTACACACAAAATGATATTTTTGGTGAGAAAAGTGACAAATTATAATAAGCGTCTTAACCGCGGCCGCCAACGCGTATACGAGGTTTCGTAGACGAGACGTTCGAAAGAGTCTTATGGAATCGGAGTGTACGAAACATAATGAGTGATAAATTTTAATTATAAGACGTGGTGACGTGATACAAGTGAGGTTTTTGGAGCTTTAAGTGTTTAAGATCCTTTGTAGAGAGGGAGGAATGGAGGCTTTGTGGTATGGACATAAAACATTATTAGGATTAAATGCGGAGGCAAGCGTCGGGTGTTTTGTGTGATAGAGGAATTCCGATGCGGCTGAAAGGTACGTTTTGCGGGAGTGGTAAGAGACCCACTACATATTAATGTTATATAATATGGTTTCGAGTGTTGGTCGGTCCAGACAGGAGACCAGAACACGTATAGTATGACCGTGTCGGAAACGAGAATGCTTTGCAGATGGACGAGGGGATATAGACTGAGACAGCGGTTCGGGTGTGTGTGATGAGGAAACGGAAACAGGAAAAGCGGTAATGCAAATGAACGCAGACGGAAAAAGAGGAGGACCGAAAATGAGATGGTGGAATATACGATTTATAACGATGGAGGGTTGCTGGTGTGCGCGAAGGGACGATCGAGAAAAGTGGATATAGGTCTGGGTCACGCTGGTGCAGGCCGAACTCAAAGTGTTCGTTGGAAAAAGCAGACGAAAGAGAAAAAAAAAGAACAAATCACAATTGCCGAAACGCTAGTCGATTATAATGAGTTGAGACAAAATTAAACACGTGAATCTCGTGTCTAAACGTTCGGTGTATTTTCGTAATTGTTACACGACGAGCAAATGGTTTTTCGTGAACGACTTACAGAATACTTTTTTTATTTTAGTGATTTACAGGAAAACAACGTAAGACAATTATTACCAAGTACGTAAACATTAACCTACCACCGTAAAATGAGGGGACAGAAAAAGGTATTATAGTATGATATACCAGCTATCAGGTTAAAAACTTTTACAGCGGTGATCGAAAAATTTAAAATGAATAAAATCCACCGATAATTATTTAAAAAAAAAAAAACAAACTTTTTTTTACTTTTCATCAAGTATACCAACCATTTAAATGTTAGAACCGAACTTCGATCTGTCTAAAAGCGAGTAAAATTTTATGTGTTCCGAAAATGTCAAAACTGAAAACCCTGAGTATATTACATGTAGTATATTTATACGAGTATATTATGAATATAATGAACTAATGTTCATTACCAGCTACAACATCACCAAACGGACTTTATTATGTATTATGATACATGTAAAAATAAAATGCAAAACTATTCGGTTCGGTCATCGCTGGATCCTAGACAATACATGATTTTACAAATAAATGTTTTTTTTGTTTTTTTTTTAGGACCTCGGCAAAATTCCAGATTATAAAATAAAAATTCGCCAAAAAAGAGAACAAACAGGGACGGTCAATGAACCCAAGAACGGCACGGGTAGTAAATTGTAAGAATCGTATTGAAATAAAAAGAGTGTTTATTTTGAGAAAGAGAGTAAATTCTAATAAAGGAAAGAAATCAAAAGAGTTAAAATATTCTAAGAACGGGAGGAAAGAAAGGGAGTAAATTCTAAGTCAGTGTATTGAGGTTGGTTGGAAAAACGACTGCGCTTTAGAGTAGAACACCCTATTGCGGAGGTATTCAAACTGTGCGTCGCGGCTCCCAGGGGCGTCGCGGGTGTTGTCGAAGGGAGCCGCATCCTATAACTGAAAACCAATATGTATATATTTTTACGAAAAACGTTTATTGAGGCCCACCGGTTGGGAAACGTTGAATAGTCTACAATAGTCATTTGCTAAATATAGTTTTAATTTGTCGCGTGAGTGTTATCGTTTCTATAATGTTATAGAAATATAAATTATATTCATATGAACATTGATTTTTTTATTATTTGGGAGCCGTCAACAATTCGTGAAGACTCAAAGGAGCCGTGGGATAAAAAAGTTTGAATACCTCTGCCCTATTGGGTAGCTCACTATAGTTTGAGAGTTGTGCAGGTTTAAACGTATTCTAGATAAATCATTCGTTAGCCTCCGAAAAAACGATTCTGAGCAAGTAATCTAATACGTCCTGGAGAAAAAAACTAATTCACCATCAACCCTGCTACCTATATAGGACCTATTTTAAAGTTCGAATTCAAAAATACTAAAACAACATGTATCTGTGAAACGAATCGCGTAAAAAAATAGCAGCGATCGTCCGAGAGGTTAGGTTAGGTCAAAACGGACACCGATCGTTAGACACTTTCAGCAGACTTTCTAACATAAACTAGGTGTTTTATTGGTTCGTCTTAAAATCTCAATACTAACACCGATTAATTGCTGCGGGCTATTAGTTGTTGCAGGAAACAAAGAATTTGCCTATACTGCTAAATCGGGTAAGCGTTCCAGCCGAATTCCGGAACGGTCGAACGAGATAAATCACCGCAGTAACGATAATCGTTTGGATCACGTCATGTATCTCACACTAAACCGGAATGGACCAAACCGAAAAAGCGACCACTTAAAAGTGTGCGGTCGAAACATCGCGGTTCCGATTTTATAGGCAAACTATTAGTGAGATTTTACACCCTCGGTGTTTTGTGGTGAACGAAACTTTCCAAATCCCGGACGAACTTCCAGAGATTAGCCTGTACGCGCCGGACACGCTAAAAGCCCCCGTGTTTGACCAACATGTCAACAAACGAGTTACGCTCATTGGATTTTGAGAATTTTCCTCGTTAGATTTTATAATATCGTAGAAATTACGATTTAGAACTGTGTTTGCGGAGCTAAACCGCATAAACGCGCGACAGTACGCTAATTAGCGATAAACGAAGTTTGAACAAAATGTTTAATATAACATTTACGTTTGCACAATATTGTAGTTCCTTACGCGCAAATCAGTGACGGGCTAGGGAGCTGATTCCCCTTTAAAACCACGTATAGCCCTCTCAAAAAATTTGTAAAATGTCTACATTATACTCTAAATATCAAATTTGTTCGCAAATTTTGTCCCCCAAAATTGTTGACTGTATAGTAGCGCCAATGTTGAAAATGAAACAAATCTTTCATTTCAAATAATATTTAATTTTAAAATAACATAATTTTTCACTGTTGAGATCGATAGAACAAAGTTCCTAAGCAAAACGTCCTGCAAATAATGATGTCCATAATCCATATTTTTCTAAAAAAAATCAATAACAAGTTATAAAATTGTTTAAAACTAAATAAACTTGTCCGTGAAGTATGATTGATAACAACGGTACATTTTTAACAAACGCTTATTTAGCTCAATCATTCTTAAGTACCTAACACACAGGATATTTTAACTCCGTAGATATTGCAGGTATATACATCTCGATGATCGTATACAATCGAAATTATCAGCAACAATTTTTCTTTTAAAAACAATTTGTCAAACAAATTTGAAATACCTTTATTCCTCAACGAAACATTGTTATTAATTATTTTAATTGATTCTTTGAAAACTGTACGAACAACAACCATTATTAAATGTTCAATTATTTCAAACAAAACTCTATACCTTTATCATAACTACCTATAGTATATATATATATATATATATATATTAACAATAGTTAATATTTACGATCTCTCGATTTTTAAAAACCAGGTACCAACTCGCCTAATTGGTTTCACTGTGAAAACACATTTCTACTTGCCAGTCTGAAATATGTTCAAACTCTGCATAACGTACAAAACGCACACAACTTTTGCGGTTAAATATGTATGTTGATACGAGTTTTCCCGGGCAAAACGCCAAACTAAAACAATTATATATTTTACGGAAAACGTAAAAAATCAATTTTTACGTTTTTGCCGAGCATAACACAACGACTACAGACCACCGACCGCTTTCGAGACCGTATAGTTCTGAATCGTACGTTAACTCGTGTAAGATTTTTGTATCGATGTAGGTATTTTGTTATACATGTTGTAAATTTATAAAACGTTATAATGTTATATTTGATTAAGTTGATTTATACTAACCTATTATTAAGATTTGTTTGATGTTAGTTTTACATGTTAATAATAAAAAAAATCTAGTCAGTAATAGTAATTCAAATAGATTCAATCGGTGAGGAATAATGATAAGGTTTTTTTGGTTTGAATAAAACTAAAATTTAATTTAAAAGCCGAATATATCATTGTGATCACGATTAAAAATTGTTCTGATACGGTAGACCAAACTTAGAAGGCAATAAACGTAAATAATACACCTACCTAACTTGAAACTCCCATATTTATATGTTTGTAACTTTTTTTACACGACTATAAACAAGACGCGTAATGTACTACAACTTTTGTGGCAGAAATATATTTGTTACTTCTAAATAATAACTGTTCATAACGAAATAAAATGCTTTTGAAAGTGATCATATATTTTGGCGATTATAATTCGATTTTTAAAAAGATAATTTCCATCCATGAGACTGTAAGGATTGATTGTGTTTTTTTTCTTCTGGAATGAAACCAGTCAACATACGCACTTATTGCCGTATAAAACTGTACAGTAATGTTAACACGAGAATTCAATCTCTAATAATTCATAGTGGCAATTTTATCAACAAAACTTGATATTATGCCGATTTCGTAAAATTTCTCAAAACACATATAGTAGATGGCAATTTTTTAACTATCGTTAACCTTTTTTTTATAGTTGTGTTTAGTCCTTTATTCTTTTTAGGGCTTAAAAATTGTTCGATCATCACACCAATGGCGTGATTTTCAGAATGACTTATCGTTATCCACTAGTCATATTGTATGTGGTCGATGTAGGTCGATCAAGAGCGAAATTATTTATAAAATCCATTACAGACATGTGTAAATATACGAATAGAGCGCGTTATTGATTTTCTTAAATAAAAAACGGGCAGTTAATCGATGACGTTTTATATATACATATATGAACACTTCACCGGTTAAACAGAACCTTCAGCGAGTATTCTTGAGATGATTACTGCCGATTAATTCAACGATTATACTATATATATATATGTATATGACAAGGGCAAATTTAAGGGGCGTGAAGTGGCGATCGCCCTTAGACCGTGAAATTCGCGTAATGAAAAGAAAAAGGGACTACAATTTTCAACGTAAGTATCTCCTCGGGAAAAAAAAAAAAAGGACTCCCCCGTTGTGTATACGAATCAAATCTAAGACGATTAGCGTTGTCCCGGTAATATGATCACCGCCAAGTGTACGAAGAGACAGAGACAGCTCTGAAAGTGTTGGTTTTATAGCCGAATCAGAAAACAATTGACACGGTCAACGAGACAATCTACCAAATTTATAAACAATCGTTTTATTATTTTATTTTGACGATATTATAGGCAGCCGCTAACCTGTTTTGTCCGCCGTGTACACCAACACCAACATCAGCGCGGAAGGCAGCATCATCGTCTTCCCGGCTTCTTTTATATCCAGTGGACGGCACCCTAAGGAAAAACCCCAGATGTTCCGTCTTTTTCGCCGGACGACTTCACCCGAGCGGCATCGCCGAGAGACACACGACCGCGGCCGCGACTTCTTACTTCGTACGAAAATTATATATTATCACAACGATTCGAATCGGTTTCGATTTTCGTTTTATATAAAAAACGCTAAAAAAAACACACACACACGTCGAGTATATATATATCTATTATCGATGTATTTTCTCTATAATTTGGGGAAGGAATGGCGAAGCGTTGGACGAGAGAAAACCGATCGTAAAATTATCGCGACACGCGAAATTCGCGACAGAAACGAGCAAAAAACCGCCGCTGGTGCGAGCGCGGCGTGGACGTCGACGGAACAAACGCGAACGACTGGCGCGCGCGGGAACGCGGTGTCGCCGGCGGCGGCGGCTTTCGGTCCCTTTCTCGAGCGTCCCTCGAGCGCGCATCAATCGCCGACGACGCCACTGTACGCACAACGAATTCAGGCGTAGAGAAAACTTTGCGGAGAGGCGTCGTTACAAGATATTACGCCGACTTTCAAAAATGTCTACGTAAGATCACGTCGCTTCTCTTACGATCGTCATTGGAGAACGGGGAAATAATTTACAACGCAATAGTACAGAATATGTCCATGTACTCTACAATATTTTCGTTTACCCACACTATAGGTCACTTCTATACTACCGTATAGACTGCGGGTACTATGGTCACGAAAACTGGCGTTCAAGCGGATTATTTTTGTTTAATGTGGTCAATCAAACCATACAATTAAAAATAACGTCAATATAGAACACGCCGCGCCGCCGTCGTTCAGGACCGCAGCGGGTTATGAGAACCAATGTCTACACAGTGGTTGAGGTTCGGGGTATCGTGAAACGGTCGGCCACGAGAACCGAGGAAAACAGTAGTGGTAAAAATAGGTCAAATAAAAGAATTTTTACGATTATGTTAGCGCCGAGTAGCATAATGACAACACAGATTATCTACTCAGTGCTAAGATAAATACAAGTGTAAAAATTCTTTAATTTCACCGTAATTTTGCCCTTACTGTTTCCCTCGGGTGTGTCATGGCCGACCGTTCCACGATTCGCCGTCCTACGCACGAGCGTCTCACGCCAGCCTGTCTTTTTGGCTTCCGATGCGCGCGCATCACGGCGGCCTCTATTTTCCCATCTAGTCCTTGCATACGTCACGCACACGTCATCACCAGTCCGTGTGTCTAGGTTTGGATGCAATAGGTTTTAGGCTATTATCGTTTTCATTCCGGAGGAAGCTCAAATCTGATTGGTGGTATGAAGGTT
>CM029360.1:32962913-33015051 GCA_017140985.1 Hormaphis cornu
CCAGTCCGTGTGTCTAGGTTTGGATGCAATAGGTTTTAGGCTATTATAGTTTTCATTCCGGAGGAAGCTCAAATCTGATTGGTGGTATGAAGGTTAGGTAAGCAAGGACTGGTTGGGAAAATACCCTAACCTAGAGGCCGCCGTGATGCGCGCGCATCGGAAGCCAAAAAGACAGGCTGGCGTGAGACGCTCGTCAGCTGTGGTGGTGCCGTTTAATCTATTCTGCGGTGGTGCCACCTACAGTTGTCAGAAAATTGATAACAAAATCGGTGTCCAAGCGAGATTAGGTACCGACTTTCGAAAAAATTAATCAAAATAATATATAAAATTTTAAATAAAATTATACCAACAACGCGACGTTTTTCAAGACGCTGCGTGTTTGGCGAACAGAGTTCGTAAAGATTATATAGAAAACCAATAATAAGTCGTGTAAAATAATTATTGCCGACTGGTTTAAGAAAATGTTTTTTCATTTTATTACGTTGCGTTTCATTTTACAGCTAGACATTTGCAAACGTTCAACAAGTTCGAAATCTGACAGTGATCCAAAACTCGAGAAATCGCCTTCTGGCACACACGGGTCGATCAAAATGGACGTTTCAGAAATCCGCTCTGGAATATCAAATTGTGCGGACAAATAGCTATCGATAATAACACAAACATATATTAAAACAATACTGTACGCTGTGCATCTCGTATTTTACTTTAAAGTTACACATCTACAAATGAATGATAACTACTTTTATGAGTGTTCCGGCGTAGTTTTACTTTGGTTTTACGATACGCGTATTTCGTAACAAAAACAATTACAGCGACCAGAAAAAAGTAATTTAAAGTTATCGAATAATTTATGCGCGAAACATTATTTAAGCTTTTCATAAAATTAAATTATTACAAGTTATATTTAAATAGAATAATATTACTACTAGGAAAAAAACGTACGGCATAAATCACAAAGTTTCTTTGATTTTTTTCGATTTTTTTCTATCGGTATACATTCAAACATTGTGAACCAAAGAGTTATGGGCAGTTTTGTACTTCTCGACCATTTTCATTTCCGAAGATGTAATAAATAAATTCCAACTTTATTTTGATACATTGAGACGACATAGTATAAAGATACTTTTTTCGCTCGTCATCTAAAACTGCGTACGTATAGGTATATTATAGAACTCATTTATAAACTCACCAAAAAAAAAAAATAAATTAAAATGTTATCACCGTTGAGGTTTTATGAGACCGCTAGACACGATCTCGGTGTTTTAGAACATAACAAATTTTACAAAGCTCGTTTAGATTTTTAAAACGATCATAATTTAATCGTAAGGACGTGTGAAAAACTTTGTCACATTAAATACCTCCTAAAACCGATTTAAACTACACGTTTTTTTTATTGTTGTGAAATTAATTTTACTAGCCTAACTATACCCAAATGATGTGTAAAACAATAATAACGATCAATCGTGATTAAAACGAATAAATGGCTTTGTAATCTTATAGTTACAATATACTTACCTAAACTATATCGTAAAAGATACTTTTTAAAAATATCAAAGTACTAACGGATTGGTATACTAAACGTTTTATTCTGTGTTTTCACGTTGTTTGAAGATTATATTATTTTAATCATACGGACACTTTAGGTACCTATAGTAAAATATTTTCAAATAAATTCGCTATGTTGTTTTCACGTATATTTACTATGCATGATAATTAATAAATGATTAAGTCTTACCTAGGTATAATATAGTAGTAGGTACTATTTATACTTTTATGAAATATCGTTACACGTACAGCGGATAAAATATACAATAACCGTAAATTTAACTTTCAAAGATACACAATGTAGGCAACGTTAATTATTGTGTCTCAAAATTAATCTTTATAATACCGAGATGATTTATTCAAAACGTTCGAAATTAAAATGGAAATACCTACCGTTAAAATGTATTCAAATTACTTTTTTATGAAGTTTTCACGAGAAACTACTCGAATGGATCCTATACCTTTTTAAAAAGTATCCGAATACTTTTACTCCGGGTCTCTATAATAATAATAATGCTGTTAAGATATTATAAAGGCCTCGCCTTTAAATCAGATCAAACTTTTCGGTAAGTACTCGGAAGGTAATATTTTGTATTGTCTGGGGCACTTTGGCAGACACGAATTATATTGTTTCGTGTACATCAGTATAGTTGTTCGCAGTTTTGTCTCATAACAATAATTTCATTACTTTTCGATTTTACGGTCGCCGATTATTTGATAATGGAACGCGCGATATGGACTGCAGCTGTCCGCGTACAAGACGATTTCTGCCAAAGTGGAAATTTTTCTCGAAAACTTCTTACCGTTTCTGGTTTCCTTCGGTTCTTTTTTTCTCGCCGGCTCTGCGGGGGATATTCCGCGACTGATTGGTTCGAATTTCGCCAAATTATTATCGTTTCCGTGCGTCGAAAACGACGTGGCCCGTTATAATTTCGTTCTGTTTCTCTAGAAACAGCGGTTTCCGACATTTTCGAGACTGTTACCCGAAAGCAAGGTTAACTCCAGAAAAAAAGTCAAGTTTATTGTTACAGTCTGGGTACTATTACAATCGTATAGTAGGCGGCACACATGACTGACGCAGAAAACATAATCGTATTGTGTATACAGTACGTAAAATAATAAAAAATTTGTTTAGTCTTTACCCTTCGAAAGATCGTGTTTTACTCCTTGTTGAAAATATGATGGAAACGCGACGTACTTCGTAGAGCAGCGGTTGGGACCTAATTATTCCTTGGGAGGTAATTACCATTAAGTGCTCTACAAAGTACGTCCATAGCTCGTGTTTCCGTCATATTTTCACGCGATTTTCGTCACGATTTTTGTACCGAAAAAGTATTTAAACGTTTTTAATACGTATTTCGTTCTTATTTCGAAAACTTATACTGAACGTCGCACCAATAACCATAAACAAATTATAACAACTCGATACTTAAGTATATCACAGAATGATCAATGTTTTTTGATTGCGAGGGATGTTCAGACGGATAAAACAACCCTTGTTTTGTTTCAAAAAGCAGGTCAACCGTAAGGTAATTTGAAAAACTATCAAACGTTAAGAATTCAGAGAACCTGCGAGTTATTATGTATAATTTTTTTTTAAGCCAAACGAGGGAGTCTCACTTGACTCGTTCGATGTAACAACATATTGTTACGTAATAAATACTATTATGCATAGTAATATTAATGGAACGCGTCAGACAACAGTAAATGATTACTTAAATAAGAAATAAAAAATCCACAACACTAGACTGATGTGTTCTTACTGCGAAAATTTGTAATTAATCTGTTTCGTGCCTTTTGAAGTAATATAATATATGGAGGTTGCTTCTTACTAAATAGTATCTTATATATTTGCCTATACCTACTTTATATTGGTTTGGCTTCTTTTCTGGCGCATAAATGGCTTCTGCGAGTAGCTTACGAATGTGTCCGTTCTTGAATAATACTAAAAATGACGCTGAACGGGTTTAATGTAAAAATCGTCTAAAAATACAACACTCACTTGTTTGAACGTACAGCGACGTGATTTTATAAATGATTTTGTTATTTACACGCTTTTCGTAAATTCCCGTTTTTCGGATAGTCAGTTTTCGCTTTCCGCCGTCAAACGTCCAATGTAATTTTAATTACCGAACGAAAACTCGAAAAAAAAAGTATCTGTTTAAACAGACTATAACAAATGTGTAACCTTTTTATGCTTACGCATTTGATTAATCGTAACGGTTAATTAGTTTTTTACATTTTTTTTGTTTTTTGGTGTAACGAAAATAATATGTCGTTGCAAAAAGCCCCCACAGAGTTCACAAACTGAAATGCTTAGTATCCACCCCCTAAAAAAAAAAACCACTTTACACACCGTTGCTAATATTCTATAATAATTCAATATGATACACAATACTATGGTACTAAAAACGAAAATTATTTATTTATTTTTCCACCACATATTTTATTAAAAAAAAATTCATAAATTGTTATTAAAAAAAAAAAACGGATTTTTCAAAAAAGCCGAAGCGAGCTATTGTGTTCTAAGATAGGTCTCGATTTCGAAACACGGATAAATCGACTGAAAATTAAAAGGACGTGATACCGACAGTTTTTAAAAGGTTTGTCAATTTAAAAGAATTTTTTCGAATTTTGAACGTCCAACGCTCAAGTGATGATAAATATATGTATTTTAGGTGGTTTTAAATTATTTCCATGGTGATATTTCCGTATATTATGATAACGCAATAGTGGAATTTATTTTTGCAGTTTTATAATAACTGGTTGGTGCGGGTAAAAAATTATTCTGTAATAGTCATCAAAATAGGATGATCGTTTTAGATTCTGAGCGTCAGCTCGAATCGCCATTTTTTTTTTTTCTTTTCAATATAGACGATTGAAATTTGAAATTTTCGAAGCATTCGATTCACCGAGCTCGTTTAGTATCGTTATTTTCGCGTAAGTTGTGATTTATCGTACATGATAAATGCAGATAAATTTTTATAGAGGAAAACAAAAGTGTTTTTTTTCAGTCGAATAACGGTGTAAAAATATGAAATTTACTCGCTTAATCAGTATAATGTTTCCTCTACAGTTATTGATAAAAAATTAAACGATATTCCCGTTGAAGATATAACGTATAATTATTTTTTTACAATTATTATTCATCGCGTTTTTTGTATAATATGTTTCATAAAAAGAAAATGAATAAAATATAATCTATTCAACTCTAAATTACATTAATAATATGGTATAAAATGCTGTTATGAAATATAATACAACCACGACCTAATTGGAGCGCACGTCGTCAGAGACATTTATGAATGAAACCCTTCAAATGTATAATACGTAGAACACGTCGAATAACACATTATTATGTTTATACTCCAACTCCGATAACCATGATTATATAAGGCACCACAATTATTCCTCTCTTTAAAACCGTTTATTTAGAGCATGATGTTATTATAATTGTTGTGTAAAATGGTGATTTAAATTTTAAATTTATTAAAATCTTATAACTGTAAGCAGTTCAATGCAACCGAATTTTAGAGAATTTCAGAGTTCGAAATGTCCGGGCTTTCCAAGAAAGTTATATTCTACTAAGTCAGTTCAGATGTGTAAAAACATTATGTGTAAAAATCTAATTTTTCTGGTATTTTTTTTTTTTTTTTTGTATAGACAAGCTTATACACGATAATTTATTTCATCGTAACTATTTGAGGAAACATACTTATTTTATTTTTGTGTATTAACGTTTAGATACCGCTTAAGCGCGGCTAGTTTTCGTTTAAAAATCGATACGGATTCCCCGTGAAATTGACGCGACATTGAGCTTTCGCAGAATGACTTCCGAGATTAATTTTCGCAAGATTTAAGCGCCAAATTAGATAAAAAAAATCTAGCGGATATTACGCCGTGCACTAAACTCCGACCGTTTCGCCGATTAATAACTGAAATCGCACGTAGGTTTCAGCAACTCAATTTCAGGTTTCATACGAACCGGCACAACGAAAATCGCGAAATTGACCCTTACGCGGAAGGATCCGTTAATAAAATATAAACGTTTCCAATATCCGCGGGATTGGTATTACTGACTGTAAACAGTGTAAACTCGCCAGGGTACGAAAAATAAAATTGAACTACTCCGAACGGACTCCTCTTGCACGATATTGAATTATCGTCGATGGAAACCGAAAATAAATACAATATACCAATCTCCAGGTAGAAAAACACCGAACAATAATACCATCGACGAACGGCAAGCAACAAAACGGATGTGGTACTATACACGTAGTCTCACGTTCACAGGTCAGAAACTCGCATTAGTTTTACTTCAAATTGTAAATATCAATAATGCCAATACCTATTTTGTTTTTAGACAGAAAGTACAAATAATGTATTTTATATATTTAAATTTTCGATTGTACCCGATTCAATTTACCGTCGTTGCCGGTCAAAAGTTTCAACGTACATATAAAATACGCTAACAATACTATAATAACAACAGCGATAATAATTATTATTGGAAATCAGTTTTAAAAACACCGTCGGAAAACATCGCCCGGTCCTAATATTGGGATCGTAACGACTGCCGTTAAGGGACTTACTTCGTCTCTGTGGATAATATACGATGCGCACTATATAATATTATGGTCTCTAAGAAGTACCATAAATTACTATAATGTTAGACACTTATCCAATTTTCATTCTGAAAATGCAGGTTTTGAACTATGGCGATAATGTCTTTTATGTTTGTACGAGATAATTTATGAAAATAACTGATTTTTAAGAAATTAATAATAAAAGTTTAAATATTACGATGACCGTATATTTGATCAAATTTAAAAAATAAAGTTATGGAAACTTATTCGTTCGAAAAATCATCGTGTGAAACAGTGTTTAGGTTGATGCCTTTAATTAAAATTGTTCGTTAAATAATAAAAATAATTTAATAAAGTCGCGTGAGAAAATCCGCGAGAAAAGAAGACAATTATGAGGTTGTGATATACACCTCCGGAACTAAGCGTAAGAACGAAGTATAGTTATGTTAGTAACTATAATAATATTAATATTTTTTTTTTAAAGAGGAGCGACGTAAGTAGCATCGTAGTCATTTTTTCGACAATTTATATTAAATCGTTTTTTACAACCGATTAAAAAACAATACTATATCAGTATATGTAAACGCAGTTATATTTTAAAATCTATTTATGATAGCGAAACAATTAGAACAATGCTTTATAGATAAAATTCTTTCTTAAAAATAAAAAAAAAGCCGGAATCGATCTAGGTCGCGTGGGTAGTTTGACGGGGTAGCGACTAGGCTTTGGGTGGGTCACTAGTTTAGAAGTTGAGTTGTAGTACAAACGCATCATTTAATATCTAAAATCAACGATAAAACATTGCCATTGACATTACGATTCTGAGCGAGCTCAGTTGTCTAGTAAACGTCCTGGTAAAAACTAAAATTAACGATATAAATGGTCCAAAAATTCCGAAAAACGTATCCACGTATAAAGAACATTAATTTAAATAATAAGTGAAAATTTCAAACCGTTTGGATCATTATTTCTTAAGAGTTAATACGATTTTAATATCAATTGCACAACAGCGCGTGTAATTTTATTGTTATCACCAAATTGCACCGTTTCTCAACACGTTTTTTGTACACGTTTGGAATCTAACGGACAGATTATTTTGAAATTTTTTATCAGATAGAAAATTTAAGACAACGTATCTTAATTTAGATTCTTAAATAACAAATTTGTGTGAGTTACGATTTTTTTCCTAAAAATAAGTCAAAAAAATGACCAATTTACGACAATTTTCCAAATTTAAACGAGTAAAGATAAAAATTGTGAGAGTGAATTTTCGAAACTTTTCAGTAGATTATGTGTATACTTGTTGTTGATTTTGTGTTAATGTTTCAAAACTTTTTGTCGAAAATTAAATGTTTTATCGAACAAAAATCACAAAGAATGTGGAAATTTTCAAAACTTTTAAAATTATTTACTAAGCTCAAAAGTTTTCAAAATCACTTGAAACCAAATACAAACCTGTATTATTTTACCTATACAAACGTTGTATAAAAGTTTCAGCCGATTTCCTCTATTATTCTGGTAGTTATGGTCAACGAACTAAATCGATTATGTCCAAAAACACGTAATTTTTAACGTCAATTTTTTGGTCAAATTTAACCTACTTTTTGATTGTAACTTTTTCAACATTGAACTTTTAAATTTTAGACTCTTCAAAGTACAATGAAAGTCCCAAAACATTTCATTAGACGTATTCAACGTAAAAATTAGAGCGTTCCTTATACTCTTAATAGTGTTTAGCACAGAGACACAAATAAATAAAAAAAGAAAAATATGTCGTTAAAAATCTTAAAACCAAAATCTGTAGATCAAAGAATCGTGCAATTTTCAAAAGTGTTGGTACATAGTAAAATACGACTGATTTTGTTTTCGAATTTCATGTCAAAACCCATCTATGAATGAAAAATCGAAAAATCACTATAAATAGCCTAAAATTTAATGAAAATTTTTGAAATTTTCGTGGTCGCATAGTGCAAAAAAGATTGCTTCAAATTTTGAGGCTCCTCGATGATTATTTTCGAAATCATGGAGAAACGACTATACGCGTTAACGTCGTTTTTAGCGGTGGTTTTTTCCGTCGCGTTAAAAAACTATCGAGAAAATCGAAAAATGACGCGTTTAAAGTGTACCGTCTTGATCCGATCGGCTAAAAGAAAAGGGGTACTGTACGTAGAAATCTGTGCGCTTTTCTGGTAGAAATTTCGTAAGCGGTATAAACAAACATCACTGTGAGAACAATACATTTTTCGCCGCCAGACGCTCAGAAAAAAATGTAAAATTAAACAAACAAAATATTATTAACGTGCTGGCCGATATATATAGCGGTGACAATTATTATGAACAACGCGTGTTCGCGTATCTGGCTGAAACGGCGGCGGAAAAACGTCGACGACGGCGATCAAACAAACTCGCGGCGCTCAGGAGTCGCTCAGGAGTTCTTCTCTCGACTTCAACGTTGTCCGCGAGAGATGTCGAATCCAAAACTGTTCGTCGTGTCACCGGGCGATTACTCGCGGATGAACCGCACCACCGGACGGCTGGCCCGACTGATCGAGATCTTCGAACGTCGTCGGGTGGACGCGTACGAGCGGCTGCACCACCGCGGTCCGGCGCTCAGAGTGGTGCCCTGCGACGACGACGACTGCCCGTTTTCGCGTCACGTATTCCGCGCACCACCGACACCGACGACACCACCACCGACACCGACGACACCACCACCGACACCACCGATCACCGCCGACACCGCGCCGGTGAGGGTGTGCGTAAACGGCAAAACTTACCTGCGTCGCGTGTGCCGCGACGAACGGTGCTCGGCGCGGTTACACGTGGTGGTGGAGGTGGTAATATAGCTGCGGTACATCGTCGGAGGGGACGTCGTTGGATCGTTCGAAATTTTTTTTTCTTAACGGAAGCTACAACGTTACAGTCGTTCAAATTTTTTTTTTTTTTTTCATAACCTACGAAACGCTGCTTTAATTTTAATTTGAATTTTTCAGTTTCTTATGTGTTATTTAGTGTTGTCGACCTGTTATTTTTTTCTCCTTTTCAACGAGCGTTGTTGTTATTACTCCGTTCGTTTCGTTTACACATCATGTACCAATTGATGGAGAATATTTTTTCTTCACTAGCGTTATGTTTTTTTGCAGTTTTTTTTATTCATTTTTGGATTGTCATTTCTCCATTTCTTTCGTTTTTTTCATATACGTAAATAATTTGTTAATACCTATTTGTTTTTTTTTTTCAACTATTTTTCGTCATTTATGGTCCTTTTTTTCGTAACATATCTTATACGTTATGCTTTTTTTCCTTGTTTAAAATAACCAATTTTGTTAATCTACGAGATATTTATTTTGTTTTGTGAACCTACCTGATTTCTCGTTGTTGTTATATTACGAAATAAACGCCATTACTGAAAAATTGTATCGTGTTTTTTATTTCTACAAAATATTTAGCAGATATTAAAGGACTTATCCTCACTGACCCTTTAACGTCGCACTCACGCGGAAAACGCCAAACACAGAAAGAAACGGACACAAACAAATCGTATATAAAGGTAATTTAAAAACACTTGTAAAGATATTGTGTTTTATTAAGTTACCTTACGCCGTATAATATGCGAAAGTAGTGTTTAACAGATAGTTGTAAAAATACATAATATTTTGTTTAAAAAAAATGGTACCGAAAAGATAGTGGAAATAAAAGCATTCTGAAAAATAATTTTCCATTATAATATTTTCAACGTATTTACACGTTGCCAATTTTGTATTGAAGTTTCAAAATGTTTTGGGGAAAATTTTTTATCGATCAATAACTACAAAAAAATGAAAATTTTCGAAATTTTTAAAGTTCTAGTTTTAGTTCAATACCACTTTAAACTTGTATCTTATTCGATTGAATGTCGTCTTAAAGATTCAGCTAGTTCCAATCATTATTTTGGAAGTTATGGCCAAAAAACTAAATCGACTGTGTGAAAAAACACGTTAGCCGTAATTATTAACGTTTTTCTGTAGATTTCGTTCGGTTTTTTACTATAGCTCTTACAATCTGGAACTCTCAAACATAACTTAAGGCCCCTTGAAGCGTCAGCTCGGTCCGTAGACATTTCAGAAAAGGTACCGCCGACTTTAAAAATCGGAGGGCCAACACCAAAGGCTTTGGTGTAGGCCCTGATGCAAACAAAATAATGTGCTCAAATTAAAAAAAAAATTCAAGCAACAAAAATGTATTACAATTTAGATTCTAAGCGTAGTGGAGCATGTATTGTTTCTACAATTATGTTTTAATGTTGTTGTATGTACCTGCGGCACTGATAATGTAATACTAAAAAGTTCTTCTTCTTCATCATCGCCTTTCTCCCAACTATTTGGTGTCGTGTCCTATTTCTCCCCTTATCACGATCATTCACATCCCATACACAAAACCCTAAATATATTTTTATTCTAAATACTAAAACGTCAAAAATTACATAATACAAGCAAATAATGTGCTCATAGTATATTGTACAACGCGTTTTTGTGTATTTATTCGTATATCTGGCTGAAATCGCGACGAGAAATCGTCAACGACAACGACCAAACAAGCTTGCGGTGCTCATAATTCATCGAACTCCCCCGACGTAGCCGGTAACAAGATGTCGAGTCCCAAAGTGTTCATCGTGTCGCCAGGTGACTACTCTCGGATTAACCGCGGGAACCGAAGCCGCGGACGGCTATCCCGGCTGGTCGAGATGTTCGAAATTCGGGCCACGAACCTGCAGGTCGACTGCGCGAAGCCGTCAACGCCGCCGGAGACCGAAGGCAGCAGCCGCCAGAGACCCGTAGCCGAAATCGTCCTCGGGTTCGAGCGTCTCAGAAGGGAGGCCGAAAAGGCCGAATACCGGCCGGCCCCGAGCATGCGGCCGGTCGAATCCCCGCGGGTAGCCGAACTCGCGCGACGGTTCGAATCTGGAAAATAATCATATTTATACTATTAAATATATTCAGAGTCAGCAACTATATAATATTTGCTGTCCACTACGTTTCGTAACACACGTTGTGCTTGTTTGCTTTGTTCTCTTGTCGTTGATATCACGATAACAAACGTCTCTATTGACTTTACCGAAAAATCGTATTGTATTTTTACTTAATCTTAAGCGTAGGTATACTTAAGTGCTATGCGTATCTCAAGTAGGTTACAGGAGTGCGGTGAGACCGACCGTACAGTATGTTATGGTTCGGAGAGCATAGAGAGTGGAAATGAAAATGTTTAGATGGATGAGTGGAGTAACGAGAGGAGATACGAGAATAAGAAACAAATATTGTGTAAGAGGTATTATTGAAGTAGTGTTGGTGTTGCATCAACAGTGGGGATAAGATGAGGGGAAATCTGATGGTTTGGACGTGTGACGGTGATGAGAGAAGAAACTGAAGCAGTAAGAACGGTAATGAAAATTTACGTCTAAGGAAAAAGAGGAAGACCGCGAAGAAGAGATGGATGGAAACGGTTGAAAAAGATATGAGGGTTGTTGGTTTGTGTGTGTAGGGGTTGTGAATGACGAGGGTGCCTGACCATAAATAATTGGATAAATGGCGAAGAAACACAATCTTATGTAGAAGTATATATACTATATATACTAGTATGGAACAGTCAAGGACTTATGTTTATACCACTTACACTCTTGCAAAAAAGAAAACAGAAAAAAATAAAAGTATAAACAGGTGATTTTAAACACTTGTTTGGATTTGTTGTACTAAAAACCCGTCTCGCGTATAAGTCTCAAAAAATTACAAACTCTTACGTACAATATAGCGTACCAAAGTTGTTACAAAATGTGTTCACTTACTCTGCGGATAGTTGTAAAAATACATTTTGTATTATAGGTACTGATTGGCGTTCATCAGCTTAAAACGGTTGCAACGATTTTTAATTTCAAATTACATAATATATAAAAATACGTTTAAATCGCTTGAAAATTCGTCAAATTCCCCTGCAAAAAAACTCGGTAACACCACTTCATCGTGGAGATCTCCACATTGTTATTAACCGTTATTAACCGTGGTTGTCACGAGTGATTACGGTATCGAATCCCGCGGTCGTAACGTATTGAAATTATTGAAAATTCGGTTTCCAAGATTATACAGTACCGCGATGTCACGTTGAAGAGGGCTAGGCACCCCGCAAGCTCGAACCACCCGGGGGTTGTGTTAGGTTCGCAGATCGCGTAAGCTGCAGGTCCGAAATTAAGACAGTTATTACACGGCGATGAATTATCGACATTATGATCCTGGGTAAGAATTTCAAATTGAATGATATTTCAACAATCAAAGCGTTTTAATGAACACTGCAGGAATTTCACAGACGCATCGCGTGTATCGTCGCCACATTACCATTTAAATTGGACCCGATGACGGTGCCGGAGGATAATCTGTTCTTAATACTCCTGTGAAGGAAAAGGGACTGAGAGAGCTGCGCGAGGAGAAAGACGGAGAGGGTCGTACGCGAGCCAAGGTCCGCGTAGTAACGGTGCCGGGTGACAACGAGGGGGATGGTTAGGCGAGAAGGGGATAAAGTTTTTGCGGGGGTCGGTCGGATGCGCCCGCCAAAGGGATTAGGCCCCCGTGCAGGGCGACGCTTATACTACGCTTAATGCCCCCATACGCGGGTATGATAATCGTTTTGATATTAGTCGACAGATCGTAAAACCGTTAATTTTCAGTTAAAATAACCCAAAAAAATTGTATTCATGTTCTCCTCTGGTTTGAAAATATCAAAAGTCGCGGTTGAGCGAGGACTGCTGCAAACGGATCCGTTTTAAAACGTTTTTTTTTTTTTTTTTTATACGCAGTATAAAAAAATTGAAATACCTAAATTCTATTTTTTTTTTTTTTTTTCATAAACCGGAGATGTGTTTCACGTGTGTCTGTGTAAGTGAGTTTTTAAAAATTAAACTAATTATTTGCGTTGTACGGTTTTGGAACTATAATACTGGCCCAATATTATATACCATAATTACGTATGTAATATTTTATGTGCGTACAATTTATGTTACATCTATGGGTGCTATACCGAGGGTACCGACTACGACTTGTCGCATCTATGTTCCGAGCGCAGCGAAGAATGTAATGTTTTTATACTGATGTGTTATTTTTTTTTAACTTTAAGGATAGTAAAAATACTCCGATATTTAAAGTCTGTAACTTTTCTGAAAGGTTTATGAACTCTGTGTGGTGGTACTTTGAGGGATCGAGTTTTGGACGAGTTGTACAAAAACGCATTGTCACTGTCGGCCGGCACATTATTTGTTTGTATAATTTTCAAATTTTTTATGTCACATTATACGTGAATTCAATCCAACCTAACCGTCGTGAATTTTCGTGGTATATTCACTCAAGGATTGTTTTTTTTTTCGGGATTTAATCGAACCTATAAACAATAATACTCTATTTTGCTCGAATAAAAAATAAATAAAAAACTCTAAAATAACACACGCGGGCCTATAAATTGTTTGTACACTTTATTTTTTTTTACGCATTTCTCGTATGGTTAGACACACTATTTCACGTCCCGTCTTCCAGTCGGCGGATCGGTTCGTCAGAGCGTTTTGTAAAATGTACAAAATGTAAACGTCACGCCGCAAGCGATATTGGCGCAGCGTGAAATCGAAACTCCGGGGGACATTGTCGGTGTAAACTTTATAACCACCCCAAACAACCTTATACTCTTGTTGGACTTTATATATTTATTAAGTTTATAAATTAGACACAGCGTGAACCACGTGATGACCGTAGTAAACAGCTGCTGCAGTAGTGCGGTTCATAATAATAATTATTGTTCCTCGAAACGGGAATATTTTTCGGGTTTTTACTCGGCGAAATCGGCTTTTTTTTTTAGTTCAAATATCCGTAAACATGAATACGAAATTCGAAATACGCTAAGACGCCGACTCAAACTATTATTTTTAGTTGTTTTATATACAGGTACTATAGCGGGCGATTGACTGTCGATTGATTACAAAACGATATAATTTTCACAAAGATGACATAACTATACAGTTATAGTATTCGTATAGAACATAGATTATATCGTTATGCTTGCCGAGTCGAGCTAAAACGTGTGAAAAATTTAAATTCTTCAAAGTTCCGATAGCTAAAATCAATAATATTAAACTTGGGCTGCCCGTCGGGCCGTACAGTATGGCGCAGCGGCAATACATGGCTAGCGGCGTGAACACAGGTAGGTTTAAAATGCTGCTTTAAAACGTTTTAAATTTAAATTTCAAAGCACGTTTTAAAACTCGAAATAATTAGGACGTGTAAGAAACCCCGCAGAAGTTTAGACGAGTGTGAACAAAACCTATACTTATACTATTTTGTGAATCCGACCGGCGTTAATTATTCATGTGGAACCATCTTCTAAAGAGGTGGCGAGAAAGATCAAGAGTTGTGCACTTGAAAATTGTGCACGGTTACCGAGTGCAAAGCCTGCAAACACCGTAGGCGTATGATAATATTGTGCACTTTTCACTATAGACAATAAACGACGGACGAGGACCAACTCGGTGACAGTTTAAAACGTTAAACGAAACACGTGTTTCACGCTTAATATAAAATCGCACACTTCAAAAATAAAAAGATGAATTATTTCGCGCATAAACTGTAAATTCAATACCTATTTTTAAGTTCAATCGGCCGGCACTGCAGTAATTTGAAAGGATGTCATCGTCGTAATCGTTTGAAAACATTTTATTTTCCGCTTACAAAAAAATTACTCTGCGTTAAAAAGTTAAATGCAATCACTTTTAAAATAACCAATATCGCTATATTGTACACCATAGATGATAATTATTGATACCTATTATCGCTATGACAGTAGACGTCATAATCATTCCCAGACTTTTTTTCAACGTTCTCGTTTTGTTAAAAAAGTGTTGAATATCAGATATCAGAACTCACTATTGTTCATCGAGCAATAGTTCAATCGATCCATAAATGGTTTTTCAAAACAATTATAGACATTAGACGTGTAAAATAACAGAAACCGCCAAAATTTTAGCTTATAGGACTGAATAAATTATAAAACACAAATTTTGTGGTATTGTACGATTGTTCGCTCCAATTCATTCCATATTTACGCTCAGCGTACCGTACCCAAAATACAAATTAAAGCTTCTCCATTCATTATGCACTACTGCTAAAACATTATACAGGTACCAAATTCCATAGATAAACGTCATGAAAAATATTAATTTATAAAAAAATATAAAATAAATGTTTAACAAATACCGTTCGAGAGTATAATTTTTTTTCAGAAGTTACATTATACCACAGACGTGCTTTACGCGTACTGATTTTTCGTTAAAACTTTTTTTTACCGAAGTAGCCATACAAAATATCTTCGAGAATGATATTTCAATTGTATTGCATTTAAATTGATGATAGTATCAAACATTAATTCAACATGACAATTATGATTAAAAAAGTTTTAACTTAATTATAAGTCGATTTTTTTTTTTTTAATTTAACTTTGAGTTAACCTGTAATAATCAAAATTTTTATTTTAATTACTAGAAGAAGAAAATAGGTAAGAAATGTGAACTAATATCAGCTTTATTTTAAGTTGAGTTGATTTTGTTTTTTGTTAGTTAACTTTTTACCTAACTACACTCAACCGTCCCATCCTCGAATTAATGACCAGTCGCTGTATCGACCCGGTGATTTACACACAAACACTGCGCCCTGGCTCGCGTAGAGTTCGGCGACGATTAATTTTATACTAAACAGCATCCGCGTTTTAAGCCACTTCTCGGCTCTTTGCGATATAATTCGGCCCCGCAGGTGTAAGCGCTCCCTCGATTCCGATGAGACGTCCCGTGCTCACGAGAGCACCTATAGTATATTTAATAATAACAACGGTATAACGCGCGTGATTGGCTCGATTCCCGCTACTTTCGCCCTTCTGCGACGGCCCTAAATGAGCCGAATATATATATATATGTGTGTGTGTGTATAATACTATGCAATAATAACAGGCTGTAAGGGTCATCTCGCGTGGTGTTATACAGGGTGTTCACAAAAGAACGCTATTGTTATAGATATTGAAAGTTCATAATAATTATATGGCGATTGAAAATTTCGTGAAATACACGCAATTTTGAAACGGTTCAATCCTATTTTAAACGGCTGAAATACTTCGACGCGGTCAAAAAAAAACTTGTGTCGTGTGTCGGTGATACGGTTAAAACTTGAAATCAATATTATTTGTTATGAAGTGTCGGAAGTGAAGAGTAATTTTGACCTACGCGCTACTGATATTAAAATTTGAACACTCGTGACTGTTTTCGCTAAATTTAACAAACCCAAAATCACAAAAATAATTCACTTTGCGTATACGTATATGCGTAACAACTACATGTTGTTGAATTCGACGCGTTTTTAGACAAAGATGACAACACAGTTGTTGAAATACGTGTATACGCAGTAAAAAGTGAAGGTATTATTTTTGTGGTTTTGGGTGTATTAAATTTAGTACCTACACACTCATTAAATTGTAAATTTCACGTTCAACTCATTACAGAGGTATCATTTTTTGAAATTTTTATCGCGATTAAACTTCGTACGTCCAATAGTCCGTATGAATCAATCGATTAATTTTTAAAAGAGCGTTATTTCCAAAAAAAATAATATAACGAAGCATAATTTCAATGTAAAAACGTTCATAATAATTTTTTTACTATTGAAATTTTTTAACCTGGTATAATGTTTAGATTGTACTGTAAGATTAAAAATTATAGGTTTTAAGAAATTATAGATAAGTACCTACTTTTAATTTGAATTTCGGATCATTATTTGAAAAATAATAAAAAAACAAAATTTAAATGCTTCAATTTAAGTACCATTTTGGATTTACAACATTTTTATTCGTAAAACTTTGAAATTTCATACAAAAACATTTTGTAAAAAATGTATTAAAAAATAAACAATGACAAAATATCACTATCGTAATGCTAACAGCTATTAACAATTTGGTTCAAAGTTAATCGAACAAACAACTAATATTACAATAGTTTAAAAATAAAATTTAAAAAACTTATTATAATCTTGAACAATATTTTTAAATAACAATAAAATACCGATTTCT
The DNA here is from genome assembly GCA_017140985.1 of Hormaphis cornu. Classification (NCBI taxonomy): domain Eukaryota; kingdom Metazoa; phylum Arthropoda; class Insecta; order Hemiptera; family Hormaphididae; genus Hormaphis; species Hormaphis cornu. The sequence continues at coordinate 32,980,157 of CM029360.1, forward strand.
TTTTCATAGGGGGAAACGCTTCTGCTTCGTTTAGTGCTTGAGTCATATCGACCATAGTAATTAATGAAAATTAAATATTTCACGATTTTGTTTGAAAAGACTACAGACACTTTTCATAATATTTCAAAGAGTATCAAAAGTAAATATTTAAAAACGAATCATAATATGACAAAAACTGCACGATTACAACGTCGAAACGATATTATTTCTGTTCATCTCCTCACACTTTCGCAAGTGAGTCAGATATGATTGATTCAATTACACTGCTACTTTTGATCCGCCGTTTTGGCTCGTCCAAAATGGTGGTACAAAAACACGATCTTTTAGCCCAGAAAAAGAAATTTCATTGCAGTCAATCGACAGATGCATTCTTTTGTGAACACCCTGTTTAGTTATAAGTACCTTCTGTATAATACATTATCGTGGACTATATGTGTATAGCGCATGAAGGTTTATATTATTATTGTTATTACGTATAAACGTGCTTATGGAAATCGCGACTATACGGTTTCCCGGGGAAATTCTCTCTCGGTTCTTCTTTATCTCACTCCTCGCGCGATAGACTGCGCCCTCTTAGTGCGTTGCGATCTGCACACAGGGTGACGCGAGAAACGCGATCAACGGTTCGTCGGTTTTGAAAATAATTTTGGAACAAACCAAAAACATTATACCCGTGAAAAGTATAACAAAAAACACATACTGCATAATATGTTTCCGGGCAACGTACGACTAGACTCGAACATGCGAGTATGATATATCTACGTAAAAGAAGCGTTTGATGAAAATTTAGAGAGAAATATGATAAATTGGTTGTAAGCCTGTGATATACAAGAACAGACCTGTAACCGTATGAGGAGGACAAGGAATCTTCAACAAAATAAGAGACGAGTAATAGAGATTTTGCGCATTGGCGCATTTATCGAGAGGAAATCAATGGATTATTGAATTACCTATAGGTATAGTAAAGACCGGAAGTATTACTACTATACTCTTACTTTTGCCCATTGTATATTTGTCCTTCGAGGTGTTGACAACCATAAGATAAACTAAAAAACATTGTAACATATTAAAAATGTTTTTAAAAAATATAATATTCCCGATAAATCTCTGAAAATCGACCCATCACTGTATACGAGATATGACGTTTTTAGCGGTGTGTTCTCACTTTTGAAACCACTCGCATCCATCCAGAAGCTATCTGTTTTTATTTAGAATTATAATTTGCATAAATCGTTAAGTGGGTATAGATTTTTTGGACCTCGTCATAATACTTCTGTTTTAGTCGGGTTTAATCGGTTTAGACGAGTAATATTATGTCAATGGGTCGGATGCGCTAGTAAAACCTTTAAAGCACATCAAACCAAAACTTTATCGATACTGTGGACGTACACCCACTACACCCGGTAAAAAAATTAAATGAAAATATTTGACGACCGTGTAATAAAAAACAAAATAAATAATGTTTTTTGTTCTGCAGTGTTTTTTTTTTTTTTTTTTTATTTATGTGTTTACTGTATCCTCTACACGATGACTCGTGACGATACTATATACACGCATTGAAACGAGATTCGTAGAACGTAGGCAAAAGTTTGGCGATCGTAAAAAACAAAAATTTGCATGGTGCCGAAAGGGTCTGAAATCGCAATAATTCAAGCAAAACCGTGGTAGACATTCCGCGGGATAGGGTAAAACTCGAGCCGTTCGTATCGTTTCGCTTTCGTACAGCGAACTTCTTCGCGCGTATACGCGAAAACGCCAATTTGATATCGGACCCCGTTCTGCATTGTTTGGACATTATTCAATGGTCCAAACGACAATTAATCGAATTCCCATCTGACCCTCTTCTTCTCGCCCGTCTATATAATAATATACTGCGATATTCACAAAACACAATAGTTGCTTAAACGTAACTTGTACGAATACAAAGCGATCCTCAGACGGATGGAGATTTTTTTTCTTTTCTTTTATATATTTACAGTAGCCTCGGTCGGAATGAAAGATACGCGGCGCCTTGGGGCCGCTTAACCGCTAAACTATGCAAACAAATTGATCAAACAATCGGCTTACCACACCTACCTGCGGGTATCCTGCAGGAACGGCGGTCAATTCCAACATTGTTCGGGGTCCATTTGTCATTGCACAAAACACATAATGCCCAAGTCGAATAATGACAGACAATTTATCATTATGCCGGACCTCGAAATATCCAACCGACGGATCGAATATTATTTGAAAACAAAATGCAGAAGAAAATAAACTTCTAGGTGTATTTTTAAGTGTATCCACGCCTGACCAATTCTAGTTTAAAAAATACAATACCGTATTACGCGTTAGTTAGGCAGGTGCACTTATAATATTTTTGTTCGCCGTTTTTCAATTGTTCATATTGTATACCCACAGCAGGAGGTAAAAAAATAACATTTGAATTTGAGATTTATCGAATAATTATGGCCTATAGACGTGTAATAATTATACCGATAAATTCGAATCACTACTGTCACTGTAAATTATTATGTTTCAATAAATAAATATTCCAGTTGCAGACAAATCCGATTACAATAAATATAAGAAACGCTACTACTATACTGGGGGTCGAATAATAATAATTACTATCGCTAGAATGTGACGAGATTGTATTTTTCAATTAAAAGAGAATCGCAAACAACCAGGCTTTGAATGAAATAACGATTCGGTGTTTGTTACGGAAAAATCGACAAAATAAAATGGATCAACAATACTTATACTCACTGTGGCAAGTTAGGAATGAACTTAATATGAACAAATTATTTTATTTCATAATATTATTCATATAATATCTCGTAATATTATTATTCATAATAATAGTATTAGATAAAAATAAATAATCCTAAAAGCGAAATTTGCCCACAGATCGTTTAGGTGTTCGACTTTTAATGCATAAGTTCGTATTATACAATTTTTACGTACCAAATATAATCCAAGCACATTAAATGCGGCCAAACTGTACTATGCAGTGAAAATATCTTAATATTTTTATTTGTTTCAAAATTAATAACCATAATTGGAAAATATGAGACGGCGTTTGTCATACAATTAAAAAACTAGACAGTAAAGTAATAATTCAAAGAATTTACTTAAAAACTTTTTTAATGAAATACATATTTGTACTATTATATCTTCTTTTTATAACTCCGTGAAAGTCAAATTCATAATACTAAAAAGATGCAGAGATCAAAAAAAAAAGTTTTTTCATAGTTGGTTTCTATAACTTTGAAAATGTGTATTACATTTATTCGCGTGCACTACTGCATTTGACGCTTTACGGTTATTAAACTGACAATAAATAGCGAAATACTTGAATCGTGTTTCAAAACTGATTGACCGTCCCGATTTGTTGACCAGTTATTGTACTCGTATTAGTTTATCCCGTTCGTTTTTATTACGTACCCTGATTAAAATCATTGAAGTAATGGTTAGGTGCTATATTAAAAATAGTAAATGTACCCATCGACATGAAATCATGTTAACAGACATACCAAGTCAATGACATCGTTTTGTGTTGTTTTCATACTGAATTGTGCATAAAAGTACATCTTACATGTTGTAAGGCGTATATGACATGCACGGTGTTTATAATGTTGTCAACTCACGCTCAAAAGACCTCAAAATCACGGGGGCAAACTAATAGGTAAGTTTTAGGCACTTTTTTTTAGAAATCAATACGTAACACGGATAGCTTGATCACTCGTGTGTCTGTCCGTCCGTCATACCCTATTTTCTCCGAATCTTTTGAACGGAACGTGTTTGAAGTTTGGTACACCATATGTTGAGACCCAATAACGGACGTGTAAACTAAAAAAAAAGAAAGTCGATTTTGGGGGGTAATTTTTGAGGTGTAAAATACTTTGCACTTACGTTAATTAAACTTAAGTGCTCGTAACAAGAAATTCAAACGTATTCTCTTAATAATTTTATGACGAATAGCTGAGGGGATATTAAAGAAAATATACGAAAATTTAACCCCCCCTCTCCTTACCTCCGAAACTGCTGAGTCTAAACTTCTGAAAAAAATAGGAAATATCGGCTTTCACACATAGTTTACAGGAAGTCCTAAGTCTTAAAGAGCGTTCTCGGAAAACAGTTAAAAAAACCCTTAATTTCGAACGACCCTGCGTTTTCTCGGAGAACTTTAAGACTATTAGGTTTTCCTGTGGCCCGATATTCCCAATTTTTTTCAAAATTTTAGACTCTCTTATTTCGGAGGTAAAAAGAACCCCAAATCGCATGATTTAATAACGTTTTACTGATTGTCACCACGCGCGAGTTCGACTCGCACTTGACCGGCATTCTTTTACTTTAACGCTGTTTACGTTCAATGATAATACAAGCACATCGTCAAAATCGTGTACGACAACGACGTTAAATGTTTGTGACGTTGATAGAACGCGAGGTAATATGTTCTCAGCGGCAACGGCGTGCGATCAATATAATACAGTAAATCCAATTCGAAAAGGACCTACACGCGAATCGAGACCGTATAACATACTATATAGCAGCTAATGAATCCTTTTCGTCTGCAGATGTGTTACATTGATAAAACGTATATTAATTAAGCTAAAAAGGAACACCGCTCGTCGCGTTTCTAATGTGTCGGAGATTGGCAAATTATTAATTGCCACTCGCATTACGCAGGTATATATTTATCATATTAACGCGACAAATCGTTATTTTTCGCATCCAAAACAACGTACGTTTATCGTTGACTGTGACGTTTTTGTAAGTTTATTTATTTATTTTTTTTTTTTTTTCGTTTCTAGTTTTAGAATATATATTTATTTTACCAAAATATAATCATAACAAGCCAACGGTTTTGATTTAGTTCGTATAATATTATACCTAATGTGTTTTATCATTTGACGGTCAAGTATACCAATCGTCAAAACTGTCCGTTCTGCCAAAAACATTCGATTTTTTCGATTTAAATATTGTCTATTTTAATGGTAAATCGTTACGTGTAACAGTATGTTTTATCAGTATTTAATTCAGTGACCGAATAATATAATCTTTTTAGCTACATAGAATATTTGAAAATTTATACAAGTCTTTAAGTAAGTGGCAAAGTTGCTTTTAGAACAATGCTCTTACGAACGAAAGACACGATAAAAATCATTACTTATGGAATAATACTATAGTATATTACTAAATTATCATAATAGTATGTAATTTGTAATACAGTCTCTAAAAGCTCTAAAAATATGAACGCCATGCAATATAGTAAATAAATTCTTGAGAGAATAACCAATTTTGATTTGATAAAACCATTTTCATTATAGTATTACTTGGACGGAAACATTTCAAATTAATATGATTTGTTCTATCGTCGATATTTTTGATAAGAATGCGCTCAAGAATTTTATAGTTTACTTACAAAAACTGAAACAACTAACACTACAGGCCCATATTATCAATCTCGTTTATAAATGGGGTTTATACTACCCTTAACATCCATTGTCCTTTATTTGCCGTAATTCATATTTAGTTACTGACATGGACACAAAACTTTAGTACCCCCGATAAAACTAACAAATTTTTAAGCTAAAAATGTTAAAATAATTTAATTTTCGATAGGTACAAAAAATAGTATGTATACGGTCGTATGAAATCACTTTGATTGAATCTTTCCACGCTAGTAAAATATTTCGAATTTCGATATACATTAAAAAAAAAAAAAGAGGAAAATTGTAAAAAAAAACTCTGCATAATGGCACTAATAAAGTATACTTAGATCATAGGTATTTCTAATTATAGTAAACTTGCAATGTAAGTGCTTAGTAAATGTTATCAATGAACACATACCTAGGTTAATATACATTACTTGACTTTTGTTAAATTTTACACTTTTTTTTCCTTATATCGTGATAAATAAAACAGTTGATGCAAATCAAACGATGTTTTAAAATCAATTGAATGAATAACATCTAATGATAGAAAAATTTAGAATTTCAAGTGAAGTGTAGTTAAATAATATATTATAACAGGCGTAATGCTCGTTTGTAATAATCAGGGCTGGGATCTTATAGCACTTAAAATTGCATAAATATGCGTTATAACTATATTTAGCTAAATACCCGTTAAAAATATGACCAATTTTCATTAAAAAAAAAAAAAAAACGGGTAAATACGCAAAAATATCTTCGAAAAAAATCCAAAAATAGCGTTAAAATCGAAAAAATCGCAAAATATGGAAAACAACGTTGTAAAAATGAGATCTCTGGACCGTGAAATAAACTTTAAGCTTATACTCGGTTATTTTTTAAAGACTTTGTAAAAAAATATGAAAATTCCATAAAATCCCAGGTGATAATAAATAACACGAACATCTTTTATGCGTAGGTACCCATTAAAAATGTACATGGCCGGATACGAATAATCCGTTTCGAGGCAGTTTTATGTGATAGCCAACGTTCGGGTGTACGAAACAACATGAATCATAACCGACTTCAAAATCTAATAAATACACATCATGAGCGTTCGAAAACGCGCACTGCAGTGTTTCACTGAGTCGAGTTCTCGGCTAATGCGAACGAGTTCCGATTAACAACATTCCTGATCTAATTTAGAGTGGATAGCGCGTACATGTGTAGGTCTCGAAGAATGGGGGTGAGGGGAAGAAATAACGACCGAAATCTTGTTTAATTTAAGCTCTAGTAGTCCGAAACGCGCGCGTTCAAAAACGTATTATTAAATCCCTCCGAAAAGATGAATTATTATTATTATACCGACTACAACAACTGACTGTGTTGGCGAAACGCGTTTTTCATTAAAACATTGACCTTTACCATAGCAGCCGTCGCGCGGATTACCGACTTACAAACGGACGACCCCTCCACGCGATTATTGTTGTCTCTGCAGCTAATTGGAAAAGAAACGTCCGCGAAAACGTCGCGTGTTCACACCGAGTTACATCGATCGTAACTTATAGAGTTACGCTATGTTACATCGAGGATCATACATATTTTTTTTGTTTTAGTAACACAACAATATTATTATTAGTCTTTTTTCGATGATCCGAAATTATTTCATCAATTAACACCTCCTAATTGTTCGCTATGGATGTAGGCACAACGAACATTGTAAGTCAAAATGGTATCAACCATATTATTACGGTATATACGTCAAACGATTGACAAACATTAATTATCTAACGTCCCGACGGGCATAAAAATAATTGATGTTTGAAATTTCATTCCTACAGAAACGATAAATTATTAACTATACGAAAGTACTATTAACGTCTTAAAACGCGCATACTACGCCTATACCTGATAATATACTCGTTTCGATATTACGGACGCGCATTGATTACTGTACGGATTAGAAAGTTTTGTAAATTATTCGAGGCTACTTAAATCAATAATTTTATATTTGTTCGTGATTCGGAAATAAATACTCCGATATTATCTGATAAATGATTTTTTGAAAAATAGTTATTTTATTTTGAGAAACATTTTTTTTTTTTTCGAAATTTATAATCCTTTTAAATGTTTTGCCTACGGTTCTTCAACTGAATACCGGTAAAAGTGTAAAATTATTTTTTGTTTTCTCCGCTCAACGCGCTGCACGGTCTTAAAACAGCCGATTCGTTTTGATTCACTGTTGTCACAAGAAACATTTTACTGTGACTCAGACGGACGACTATAATATAATGTATAACCGATGTCTTAAAATCGTCCTTAAAATATAAACGTTATAAAATATGTATATCGATAATAATAGTTTGAGTCCATAGGCGCAATTTCGATTTTAAATTCGGGTGGGCTGGTATAATGTTAGTAAAAATCGTATCCCGCATTTATCTTCGGTCTAGTACCTAGGAACTAAATTTCATTTCATCAGTACATTCAAATTGTTTATAGAACGGCAGAACGTGGGGATTGTGTCAAAGGAGACTTATAGCTCCTCTCCCATTTTTCGGCCTAACCTATGAAGGTCTGTTATTTTGGTTCTACTCTCAATGTCGGGTATGAAAACCTCGACCTGCAGCCGGGTGAATGTGACATTTCCTCCCTTGGCTCGAAAAAACTTCTTTTGTAAAAAGTAGGCACCTCATCATACTTTCCCGACGGGTAAATAACGTTTTGCCGGAATTTAAGTTTTGTAACGTCACAATAGTACGTGATTCGCATATAATTACTATCGTACCCTTGACAAATAATTCGCGAACGTATCTTATATTTTATATTATTTATGATAATACAACGCGAGCGGGGGCGTTTCGACTCGATGATTAATCGCCACAATTAACCCGAAGAATCCCGTCGACTACGTTCCCTTTTCAAAATTACCAAGGACGGGCATTAACTCGATAAGAGTTAAAATTAAGTTGAAAAGTTAAGTTAATTTCAACTAAGTTGATTAAATAGTTAATTTATTTTTTTTTTTTGTCAACTTTTTACTTAATAATTACTTTTTTCAATTTAACGTGTTAACTGTAAGTTGATCGGTAATAATTATTAAAATGTGTGTTTTTTTTTTTTTAATTATTACCTAGAAGACATTGTTCAAAAGAAATTACGAAAAAAATTCGAGGAATCGTCAAGGTACAAGACCGTATGAATTGATAATATGTACTATTATCTTTGTTTTGAGTTGATTTTTTTTTTCACGTTCAACATTAAAAATGAAAAAAATCAACTTTTAACTTAATTACCGTTTGTTTTTTCAATCAACTCAACCAAACGAGTTAAAAAGAGTGGATAACTTTCCCGGCCTTCACAAAATCACAATAACAATATTATATTGTACACCTACACGGCGGGCATTCTCGACCGCCTCATTTAATAAACTGACGTATTTACAGTTGATTTTTGTATTTTATTTTTTCGCGGTCGTTACTTTATCGCGATTATAATAATAATAACAATTCTCTTAGCGGCGAAATTAACGTTCCGGAATCGGAACGTCGCCGAGTGTATACAACAATAATGTTATATCCGCGGAGCTGGAAATAAATTGGACAAGTTTTTACGCTCGGCAACAAAGTTTTAGCGACTCGAAAAACCTGTTAACGACAACATGACTTATTATTGTAAAATTTAATATATGTATATGTATATGAACACATATATATATAAACTAACGGGAACGCCTCGACTCGCGATGGTGCAGCAAATATAATATTATAATAATACGATGTTGCGCCCCGTGGCCGTAATATTGTAATATGCGCCCAGCTCCGACGAAGGGCGAGATTTAACAGCCCTGTTCGTCATATCAACTCGAAAACAAGAAATCCGGGATCACTCGAGGTCGCGTGGGCATAGTCTGACGGATTAGCGACAACGCTTTGGGTAGGTATCTGGTATTTAGGAGTTGTGGTACAAACGCATTGTTTTTATCAGAAAACAACGATAAATCATCGCCTCCGAAAATACGATTATGAGCCAGCTCAGTTTTCCAGTATACGTTACGGTAAAAACCAAATTTAACAATAAAAATGGTCCGAAAAACGTGTAAAAAAAACCATAATTTTAATAACGTGTGGAAATTTCAAACCATTTGGACCATTATTTGAGGAGTTAAGTATCGGTTTTAGTATCACGAAAATAGGTAATAAAATATCCTAAAAAAAGAATGAACATTTTTTTGTAGTTCTACGGTACATCTTTGATAAAAAAATTCCAAGACAATAGAATGGTTATTTTCGAAATTACGGGGAAATAACTATAAGTACGTTTTTTTTTAATAAACAATACTCGTATTAGATGCAAGTGAAACGAAATCCTGTTCACGTCGTAATAAATTTAAAATTTTAAAGTTTTGTCCACGAAACGTGAAAGAATTTAATGGTTTTTTTTTACTTTCGACCCATGACAACGATCAAGCTCAGAATAACCACGAGAAGTTTGCGTGAATGGAGAAATTCGATCTTGGTTATTTGATAGACTTTAGGGCAGTGTTTCTTAAACTTTTCGAGATCACGGAGTACCGAAAAATATAATATTTTTTTATGCGGAACCCTTGTGAAAATTATCTTCAAAAAGTAGGATAGGCGCACAAAACATTTAGCGTTACCAATTATAGTATGTACTTTTGTATCAAAAACGATCAAATATTATTTCTGGTACAAGCGCTATAAGTAGGTATACTATAAAACAATGTACATTATTGTACGACCATCTGTTTTTCCACTATACACAGCCGTTACTAATTTTTAGTTAGATTTGTTTAAGTAATTCTATATGAGTTTTTCTTGAAAATTTTGAAAAAAAGTTTCGCGGAACCCTTTAAATAGTGACCTCCGTTTAAGAAGTGTAAGAAACACTGTGCCCTAGGGGAATAACGATTCCGCGCGTTACTATATAACAATGGCCAAAGTGTGAACAGACAGCATTTTTTTTGCACAGATACCTACGTCGTGCCGTTAAATATTTGTTTTAGCTATATAGTGAAAATTCACACATTTGCGTTTCCCTTTTCTTCTTTCGCAAAAGTTATTACTCTAGCGGCTTCCTCCGAAACATATTTTACTTAATAATATTTTAATGACATCGTTAACCTACAGAAACGGCCGACTTTCCTGGGGAAAATATCGATTGCTTTGACACATGTGTCAGTGTGTTATATTCGAAAAGAATGTCATCGCGTGCAAAATAAATTGTCGTACGACCAACTATATGTTTCCTTCCTGTACACGTTCATTATACCATAAAGTAGGTACAAAAAAGAAAGCAAACGATGTTAAATTTATGTTTTATACATGATTTAATAAATTAGGCGGGCGATTTTTATGAAATTTTTTTGGAATTCGTAAACTATACCAATAGTAAAGTATGAAACACGTCGACGTTAGGAAAAATAAAGCAAATATATAAAAAAAAAAATCCGGTATCACTCTAGATCGCGTGGGTGGTTTGATGCTGTGGGTCACTGTTTTGGGAGGTTTATATACCTAGAAGTTGAATATTAAATCTGTAAGAAATTAAAAACCATTTGGACCACTGTTTAAAGTTATTACGATTTGAGTATCAATTACACAAAAGTGCGTAATTTCATTGTTTTCATCAAAATAACAACGTTTTTCAATACTTTTTTTACACGCTTTCAGAATCTACAGAGCGGATGTTTTGCAAATTTTTTATTCGGATAGAAAATTTTGTTTTACGTAACATACTAAATTTTCAAATCTCAATTAACAAATTAGTGCGAGTAACAATTATTTTTCCAAAAATAGTCAAAGGTATGACCAATTTTCGAAAATTTTCCAACTTTAAACAACTAAATATAAAAAATGCGATTTTCGGATTTTCAAAATCTTTTTGTAGAATATGTATTAACATGTTTAGAACTTTTTATTAAATTTTCATAACTATCTGTGGAAAATTAAATTATTTATCGAACAAAAATTACCAAAAAAATATAAATTTTCGAAATTTTTTGAAATTTATAACAGACATGTACCAATTTCTTTGAATGTACCAAAATCTTACCAATTTTAATATTTTGTGATATTTTCAGCTTATTCCGATGATTATTGTCGAAGTTATGGCTAAAAATCTAAATCGATTATATCAAAAACACACGTTTGTCGTAATTTTTAAAGTTTTTTCCTTAATTTTTTTTCAAAAACATAATGTATTAATTATAATATACCTATTTTGTGTATAAAACGTGTTTTTATATTTTCTACTTGCGACAAAATCATAAAAACTTAAAAATTCGTTTCAAATAAGACTATTTGACATAAATTATTAAATCTCCCCCTTCCATCCGACCAGAAGAACAACGGGAGAATATAAAAGTCACGTCAAAGCGAAAAAAGGATCAAAAATCTTATCGGCAAAAAATCAAAATCAAAATGACAAAACCATGGGTGTTTCTGTTCCTTTGTGAAACCGATTATTCTCGTCTCAATACGCGCGTCTGATTTCCGGAAAAATATAAGAACCCCCGAAAAAAAAACAATTTTCGCAAGCCATGTATATATGACACACGCTTGTCATCCTCACGAGTTTAAAGCTCGTCTCACCCACATCCGCATCATTCTCTTTTTTTTTTTGGATTTCAATCATCTGCGCGTGAACTTTACCTTTTGCACCGTTTCCAAGCTGAAATTTTAGAAAATTAAAAATTTTGTATTACACATAAATTTAATGTATAACACAAGTATAAGTAGCGTAACACAACATATAATGTAAACTCCTATGAAAATTGTATGTTGATTGACAAAAAAAAAAAAAAAAGCTGGGATCACTCTAGGTCGTATACTCGCGTGGATAGCGGAGTAGCGACTACGCTTTGAGTGGGTCACTGGTTTGGAAGTTATGATTCAAACGCATTATTTAATACCTGAAAGCAATCATTGCCTTCGAAAATACGGTTCTGAGCGAGCTCAGTTGTCTAGTATACGTCCTGGAACCGGGTACATTTTCCGAGCATTTCAAAGTTCAATGCTTAGCTCAAAAATGTTTGAAATCAATCGAAACTTTTATCAAACTCGTATCTTACTTATATTAATGTTGTGTAAAAGTATCAGCTTGTTCCGATCATTATTTTGGATATTGTGGCGAAAACAAAAACTATATCTAGGTATATGTAAAAAACACGTTTGCCGTAATTAATGTATCTCTGAAGTTTCTCCGTATTTTCAAGACTGTAATTTTTTCAATTTTGAACTTTAACATTTGAAACGCCTTAAAGTAACATCAGAGATCATAGACCTTTCATTAGAGGTACTGACTTTAAAAATCGGAACATTTTTTTAATACCCTTAAAATTGTTCATAGAAAAAAAAAAATAATTAAAAACATCGTTGTCGAAACAATACGTTCTTCGTTGCGCTCAGAATCTAAAAAAGAAAGTAACTTATTAAAAGAAGTATAAAAGAAGTTACCGAAAAATTTATATAATATATATACAAGAGTTTTCTAGGTTTCTCTCGCGGAAAAAACGACCATCAAATGTAATACTTATTCAAAAACAAAAATTCCTAGTAAGTGGCTAAGTACACGTTAGTTGTTGGTTCGCGTTGAAGATGACAACGTTCTTCTTCTCTTGGCATGTCTACTCTCTAAGAGTTTTTGCCGCCATTACTTCACTGTGCCACCTAGCTCTATTTTGGACTGCCTCTCTCCAATCCTCAACTCCAAGTCTTTTTCTACCACGTCAATCCATCACTTCCTAGGCTTTTCCTCTAGGTCTTTTTCCTAGTGGTCTCCATTCCAATGCTACTCTAACTGCTTCGTTCTCCCGTCTACTCATCATGTGGCCAAACCATTGTATTCTGCGGCCCTTAATGAAGCTTGTTCCTGGTGCTAGTTCCAACATATCGTACAGCTCTTTGTCGCGTCTCTTCCGCCAATTACCTGTTGCTTCATCGATGATATAGGCCCACATATTTTCGTAGAACGCTTTTTGGGCTATTTATTTAACCGAATACTTGTTTCCTTTGACCAATCATTCTTTTATTCTATAACAACACGGTTGTTGATATACGTGAGTATACGCAATAAAAAGTGTATTATTTTTGTGATTTTGGGTTTATTAAATTTAATATAAACAGTCACAAGTACTCGATTGCAATTTTAGTACACGTTATAATTCACTATACCAGCTACCTTCTCTGCAGAGTCTCTTCGGGATTAGACGAGGTCTGCACGTACACCTTAGGCAGTTTCCAGATTTCTAATTCACTATACCCACTTTCGCCTCTCGGGGCGTCCACGGGGAAATCATAAAAATATATAACGTCGGTGGTGCTGGGTGGATATTGCCGAGCGACTTGTTCCCTCCAGGTATCGCCAGGTCCACCGAGCGTCTAGTATTTAATATGAAAATTGCGAATATTACAACTATTGTTTTATTAACAATGTCGTGCGATGAATACACAGTAAATCGGTTCAATTTGAATAATTCAAATCCTCGTTTTCACGCGATTTGCATCATTTATTTTGTGACCACCCCCAAAAGCTGCAGTAGAGAGTATACGTATACTATGGGACATTTTCGGCCGGTGGAAATCGTCAATATTGGAAAAAAGAAAGAAATAGTAGTAAATTCTAAGCAAGAAAAGAAAAGAAATATTTAGCGAATTCTGAGTCGGGTGCAGCGTAGTTGTTTGTAGTAGCGTCCCGACAAAATGTTCAAAACAACACTTTTGTCCCGTATTTCTTAAATTTTGAAATTATAACATTTTTTTTTTTATCAATTTTAAATTCGATTGAAACAATATTTTTATTAATTAGGTACCTACTACACAATTTTGTACAACTAAAGTACATTGCACCAAATTTGTTCTCATTTGAATTATATCAAATGTATACTATAGCTAATTTCCAATCAAAAATATTTTTTTTTATACAAATATTTTTATCAAACGTGTAATAAAATTCTATTAAGATTAAATGTCGAGAAATTCTTCTCTCTTACTGATTTCTTCTAATATTATAGTGTCACTTATAACTACTAAGCGTTCAGTACATTTTTATTAAAAGTGTAGATAATTTTATTGCAAGTAAGTGTGAGGAATATAATATTATAGTGGGAACATTAATTATAGTGTGAAGAAAATAAAATGTAACCTCTAGGCCAAAAACAGTTTTTACAAAGAATTTGTATGAAAAATTTCAGTTAAGGTGTACCTATATATATATATATATTAGGGTGACAACATTTTATATGAAAAAAATTTAAATTCAATTTTTCTTTTTTCCCACCCTTTTAAAATATTCATTTGGGTAAAATATACATGTTCTAAAAATTTTATCTAGTTTGGTTGATATTTAGAGGTCGCGCATTGCTTTATACTTTGCTTATAAATATCTTTGATATCACGATTTTATGAGCTCTCATTATCGAAGATAATACACCAATGTCGGCGACTCGTTTGCCGTATGACAGTACAAATTGACATTTAACACCGTCAACGTAATTTTTTGTCATAGTATCGCCGCATTTTTATTAATATTTTATAAGTGTTTCATAAAGTTCGTATTTTTTTAATAATTTTGTTCAAATTTTATGTTTTTGTGATTATTAAAATTGTTCTGGTAAATAATTTTGGTGTGAATATTGAATTGATTTTAGTTTCATTTTATTATTTAGTTCATAAACGTGTAATTTTATAAGTAATTAAAAAATTATGACAAGCGCTAAAAATATTAGTTACGTTAAGGATCGAGGAGTTTGGTTAGTTGGAGGTACACTCGAATCAATTACTGGTAGCAAACTACCATCTAATCAGCAAGTACTTGGTCGTTTTTTTTATTTGCATTTGCATGAAAAAAAAACTATTCAAATTAGTGCTACCATCACAGCAAGAGAAATTTGTACATTTTGGGCAAAAGCCAAAATTCCTATACAAAAAGAATGTCATATAATCGACAATATAAAAAAAATTCATTGTAAATGGCTAAACTTAAAAAAAAGTTCTTTGAGAAGAACGCCACATCAAAAGGAGATTGAGTCTGTATTTGTCGATGACTTCAATAATTTATTTGACATTGCTCATAAAGATGCTTTAACTCTTATCACTATTGTAGAGGATAAACAGTTTCTCCTGGCTCAGAGAGAAAAAGGAAGACGTGGTTGCATGAGCTCCGTTGACACTGAACTTTTAAAGAAAGAAGATAGAAAAAAAAAGCGACAACAGCAAATTATAATCAGGGAACAAAAAGAGACAGAAAGATTGAAAGAAGAAGCAAAATCTAATGATTTAAATTTTGAAAGTACAGAATCTAGCAGCAGTAGTGAAAGTGACGATGATTTATATGTACCAATCAACAAAAGGTTCAAACAAAATAATTCTACTGAACTTATTAGTACTTTAAAAACTTCTAGCATTGTCACTACTGAAGTGGCATCTGCTTTAGATAGAACCAAAGTAAGTGACAGAAACGCTTGTATGTTTTGTCAGCTACTGTACAATCATTAGGTTACAATGTACAAGACTTTACTCTTAATCGAGAGTCAATAAGACAAGCTCATCGAAAAAATCGTCAAAAAATCGCAAATGAACTAAAAGCTTCATTTTTACCTACCACTCCGTTGACAATACATTGGGATGGAAAACTTCTACCTTCTTTGACATCAAAAGATAAAGTTGATCGTCTTGCAGTAATAGTTTCAGGTGATGGTGTAATGAAACTATTTGGTGTGCCAAAAATTTCAAATGGAACTGGAGAAGCTCAATCTACTTCAGTTTTTGAGTTAATTGAAGAATGGAATTTAACTGAACGAATTCATTCCATGTCTTTCGACACAACAGCTAGTAACAGTGGTGTAAACACAGGTGCTTGTGTACTGCTTGAAAAAAAAATGAAACGAGATCTTCTGAGCCTAGCATGCCGTCATCATATCATGGAACTCATTATTGAAAGGATATTTAATACATTAATGGGTCCTTCAAATGGTCCTAATATACAGATTTTTCAACGATTTTCAAACAGCTGGAGTCAAATTAACAAAATTGAATACACAAGTGGAATGATGGATGATACAGTGGCTAAAAATATCAAACCAATAAAAAAGTTCCTCATTGGTTTTATTAATGATCAGCTAACAAAATATGAGCCTAGGGATGATTACAAAGAATTGTTACAACTTTCTCTTCTATTTTTTGGAGTTAAAATTTCCAAAAACGTTAACGTACACGCACCTGGAGCGTTACATAGAGCTAGATGGATGGCAAAAATTATTTATAGCATGAAAATTTACTTATTTAGATCACAAATCAAATTAACTGCTCGAGAACTATTGTCACTACGAGATTTCAATATTTTTGTACTACAAGTTTATGTAAAAATTTGGTACACCGCTCCTTGTGGGGAATTAGCTCCTTTCAAGGATTTAAATCTATTAAAGGAGCTTGATTTGTATAAAAATATTCATCCAATTATAGCTGATGTTGCTATTAAAAGTTTCTCCAGGCATTTATGGTATTTAAGTGATACTCTTGTGGGACTGGCCTTTTTTGACAAAAGAGTGCCAGTTGAAATGAATATAAAAATGGTGAAATCATTGGAAAACAAGGGACCCGTCAACCCACAACGACGTATTAAGATCGAGTTGAATGCAGTTCAAACAATGCAGTTGTGCGATTTCGTAACTAATAACACCTTAAAATTATTTACAGCACTAGATATATCACCAGATTTTCTAATGCAACATCCAAATACTTGGGAAGAAGACGCGAATTACATTGATGGGCGTAGAAGGGTACAAAGTTTAAAAGTAGTGAACGACGCTGCCGAACGTGGAATATCTTTGATTCAATCATTCAATGGGATACTTACTAATCAAGAAGAACAAAAACAGTACCTTTTGCAAGTAGTTGAACAACATCGAAAACAATTTCCAAACCCAAACAAAAAAATTTAAATGTTTAACAGTTTAAAAAAAAAAAATTTTATTTTTAGATTTTTGTGATGTAAAAAATTTAAACTAAATCATGTTGCGCGACCAGTAATTTTTTTTATTTTTTGTTAAATTTTTGTATGGACCTTTATATTGTATATATAAATAATTTAATTCAGTGGGACCTTAAAAATATTGATTTTTTTTTTTTATTGGCACCCTAATATATATATATATATATATCATTCTTCAACTATCCCAGTTGGTTTTGAAATTTGTAAAAGTACAAAAATCTACATAAAATTTAAAAATAATTTGTTTGATGTGATTATAACATAGATAGTAACTTTTGAATTAAGTTCTATTTTTTATCTCTGAAGTTCTGTAAACTTAACCAACCAATCTTAGACACAAATTTCACTCTGTACACTGTTTACCGGATTGTTCAATAAAATATTTTTTTTACTTATACAACCCAGCCATTTTACTCCTTTTCTCTAGTCGTAACTGCTTTATAAATTATAACTATATAAATTAAAATGTGCCGTATTTATATATTATCCATAGAGCGAGTCACACTTTTTTCAATAGTTTAATGGTCCGGAAGTATTGTAGTTCAAACGTATTATTTAGTATCTGAAAGCAATGACAATTTGTCACCTTTCAACACTATCAATGTATTTATACTACCTAAGATAGGACTTTATTTTTGGTACGAGTTCATAGTATGAAAACTATAACATACCTGCACGCGTGGGTTCGTATCCCATCTTTGTCGCCAATGTAGTGTATTATGCGTAAATAAATGTAATAATAATAACTAATTAATTAACAATTAAAGTTTATTTATTAAGAGTATATTATATGAGCAATGAATATGTATGACTAGGTTGAGGGTAAGATTCATTATGCACAGCTTCTAGTCCGGGTATCCAGGCCAAAGTTATAATTTTGATACATCTTACAATTTTTGGAATTTATTATAAAAGTATATATTTCTTACCGTTTTTGAAAGAAAATATTGTGTAAATTTAATAACATGTGTTTTACATAATTGTGTATAAAAATAAGTTATCATAATTTTTGTACCATTTGAAGTTAACCTATTCACTTTGCCCGGACTTTCCGAACGTATTATTTATTATTAATTGTATTATAATTTATAATATAATTTATAAATATAATGTAAAACACAATGTAGATTATTGATCAACAAAATTTCATACATCACGACGGTGAAATCAAAAATTGTATTATACGTGTTATCAAATGGACTAATGGTATTCAATGGTGTATGCAGTTATTGAAAATAAGTATTTATTTTTTTATTTTCAAAATAAAAATGTTTTTGAACAAATTGTCTACATTAGTTTAACAATCATCAACAATAAATGGTTCAGATAATCATTAATCACGAAACAAATGCAATATAATTAAATTAGTTTTAGTTTTAAGAATTTTTACACAAATCAAACATTTTTACTACTTTTTCAATTCTGAGTTACACAATCAATACCAGTAAGTTGGAGCTGCTACTCTGTCTTCTTTGATACCCATATCATCCATAATATCCATTTCAAATGTTTTTAGTAAAGGTGAAAAAGTTATTTCTTTTATTTCATTTTCGCTAGTATCTTTTTCAGATTCTAAAAATAAAAACAACACAAAATAATAATTAATAATAAAATCAAATAGAAAATTATATCTTTCATTGACACAACGAAATAGCTAAAAGTTTTAACTATTTCAAAGTTGACAGAAATTATTACAGGAAAAAATTATGCATCAGTCAAGATCATAGACGTCTGTCTATGACATAGACAATCAACATTTTAAATGCACAAACCTTTGTACGTTGTTAGTGTTTTATAATCATAAGTTTCATTTGCTAATGATGGCATTGGAATTATTT
Source organism: Hormaphis cornu (assembly GCA_017140985.1). Taxonomy (NCBI): domain Eukaryota; kingdom Metazoa; phylum Arthropoda; class Insecta; order Hemiptera; family Hormaphididae; genus Hormaphis; species Hormaphis cornu. Next base: position 32,999,400 of record CM029360.1, read on the forward strand.
TACCGGTTCTTGAAGATACTCTTACTTTATCACCATTCTCCGTGTACCTCCACTCAACAGTACAACCTTGCCTGAAATAAATCAAAACAATAATTCAATTTAATTTAATTTAATAGGTATTATTAATTTGAATTATTTATATTTTTAACGATAAAATTAAGTCATAGGTAGGTAATTAAGTATACATAATACCAAATTACTTTAACTTACAAGTCTGATGGATCTACTAAAGCCACCTCACTGGTAACTAGTAATGGTTTTTCTTTCAAAGATACCATAGACAAATGCCCTTTATAATGAGAAATTTCTTCTAGTTGACAATTTAAACCTTCTACAATTACCCAATTCCTTTCTTGGATTACTTGTTGAACAATTCCTTGTTTTCCCTTGTCTGGTCCAACTAAAATTTCAACCTATAAGTAATAAAATAACACATTACTAATTAATAATTTCAAAATCAATGCCAAGAACCAATTATTACTGTCTTGCTTTTGAGCTAGTACTATACTTACCAAATTTATACTTTAAGTACATAAAATATTTAATGGAAAAAACAGTATTAATGAATCAACCTATTTCAAGTTCAGTCGTATAATATTTAGGTCACACTTGCAACCATAAATATTTTTCAGACTACAACTATGGTTTTAATATCTGTAATTACTTTCATTATTATAACAATACATAATATTGTATGAAATAAAAAAAGCTTGTACATCATAATTACTTTTTAATTATACCTTTAAATATAAATATGAACGTACTATATCTTTAAATGTAAAAGAAAATATTTAGAACAAACTTGTTTAATGTTCCATTATTTCAACGTTGTATTAGAATAATTTCATGATTTTTGTTCACATAAAATAACCAAATGTATTCTCCTCCCCAAGTGTCACAACAACGTTCTTTTTCACATTTTTGACAGGGAAAAGGCACATAATATCAATAACCTATAAGTATTTGTAACAACTATTTGACTTTAATAAAAAAATTACAAGATTATTCAGGTGCTTTGCCAAAAAAATAGATATATTATATAAGTAATGTATAACTATCAAAGAAAACGTTGATCTCTTTTTTAACTCAAAATTCTACATTTTGTGTAAAATACAACAATATTTTAACTGTACAGAACTATAGTTGATACAAAATATGTACAACTATATAGAGTTATGTTATGTTGAATGATTTATCGTGGCATGTAATGTTATAATAATATGTTTATGTAACTCTTGAAATTGTTTGCCCAAACTGAGGTTTACCAAAAGCAGTGACCTATCCTAAGTTTTTGGAGCACTTGTTTGTTACTTCTTTGTATTTATCAGAACATTGATTTATTTTAAATTGCTATAATGTAGCACCCTACTAATCAAGAACAAACACAAAAATCATTTACTGTCAGTAAATATTTAAGTGAAAAACATACTATCTCAAAAAGCAGGCAATGGTAAATTTTAAAAAGTGCATGGCTACTCATACACTATCTTTAGTTGATGGGAAGGTAGTGTTAATTATTATGTATGTATAACAAAACATTAATTTACCAACCCTATCTCCTTTGAAAAATGACCATTCTTTAATGGGTTCCAGAAATACTTTAGGTTTCAAATTGTTGACAGAGTTTTCGCCAGAGAAACCCAACGACCATGGTCTTTCTGTGGAAAAATGGAATTTTTTCTTCTTAACAGTCCTCGGCAAGTACCGCGGATTGTTTTGAGGGGTTTTCCACACTACCTAAAAACACACAATCGTTTTTTCAAATTACAAAAAAAAAAACAGTTTAATTATTTCTCATCAACGATTTACATACTTTGTCCATGCTGCGCTTGATGTACGAATCTGGCAAGTTCGCGTACTTCTTTGTCAGCTCTCCGACTTTTTTGAAGTCTCTCAGGCATTCTGTGAGTCTCATCGTAGTCGATTGAAAATAACGAACTTAACAAATCGTATCTACAAAAAATATAGTTTAGAAAACTGACTGCAGACGTATGATTTATTCAATATCTTGTATTACTTAAAACTTTGTTCAGCGAAATCGTCAATTTAGGGTTCAGGATCCTGAACTGTAAGAGAACGACGATTTAAGATAATTATCTTTAATCGTGAAGAGAACAGAGAAGGTAGTGACGACTCTGGAAATCTGGATTCTGATCCAGAAGACAATTCTGATAAAATGTGATAAAATTAATGGACCACTGAGATAGATGACAATAATTGTAAATTACTATGTGGTACAAAAGAATAAAAAATTCAGAAAATTGATAAGCAGCCGGGGATCCGATAAAAGTGTATTGCCAACTTATCCGAAAAAGTATTGTACGACGAATTTAACTAACGAAACTGACTATAATAATTGTACGAAAATTTAAGTTAATTTCTTATCAATTATTAATATTGTGACTTGTGATTTCAACTTCACAAAACCATTGATTAAAAAAACAAAACTACAAAAGTACGAATTTAAATGTTCCAAACTTACTTTAACCGTGTGTTGTTTAGTAATAAATGTAATTATTAATAGCTATACTATAATATACTCTATAACGTATTGATTTTGTTGGTGCCTATCGGCTATCTGAATCCAGTATTTTAGTCACCACAATTTAAACCGACAGAATTAAGCATAATGTATCTCTCTGTGAACCAACTCTCCACTCTCATGAGGTATTTAAACATTCCTAATTTTGATTTGGTAGGAACGTTTCAATGTTTTTTTTTATTTATTTTTCAGCATTCTTAGCGAAGAAACTGTTGAGAATCAAACGCTCGAATACCTTGTGTCTCAGCTCCATCAGTATTTCAAACGAGAGGATAATTTTAAAGGTGAATGTTGTATTAGAACTAGCGCGATAGTCTTGTGAAATGCATTTAAACTAATTTTAATGGTTATGTTGATATGCATCTGTGTGTTCACTTGACACATATATGATATAACTATACTATTGTAACAATAAAATAAAAAAAAAAGAGATGTGTTTTTGTTTTTGAGCAAAGTGGTTTGATTTAACATTGAACCAGAATTGGTGCTTAAATCCCTAGAAATTGTATGATGTTAGATATTATATTAAAGTAGTTGAGCGTACAGGCAAAATTTGTTGTGGTATTTTACATTTGTACACCCTGAAATGAAATTGAAGAGCAGTTTATGTGGGTGAGCAAAAAATAGAGCAAATAAATATTTAAGGATCATTACCTCTGTCAAACTATGGTCTGTAACATGAAACTCTGTGTTACTTATTGTTTTAAATAATTTTGTAAACTTGCTCTTTTTTTTTAACTGCATGTTGGGCACATGTAACCGACTTAAATAAAAAAGTCTTGGAAATAATATATCAGTTTGCTGAAGTTTCAGTAGTTACACGTTCATGTGTGGAACTCTTGAGTCATAAAACCACGGGTTCAAATCAAACATCCTGCGACAAACTTTTAGCAAAATTTTTCAATGCTATCATAACCAGCCGTCACCTGTAGCCACATATATATTTTACATTTTATTTTTCAATATTGTGTAAAATTCTTCAGGTTTTCTTTTATCAAAAAAGATACTATAAATTAGAATACAAATATTGCAAGTGTTTGTTTTATTTTAGTCATTTTCTACTTTGTGTGATCCTATGTTGGTGAGAATGACCGATAAAACATTATCAATATTTTTCTTTATTTTTTATTAATAATATTTTCTATCAATTATATTAAAGATATAATATATATGATAAATTATAAAAATTAAAAAAATCTTTTAATCTTCTGTATAGATTAATATAATAAATATATCATGTAATATTATAAGCTTGTTTACTCTGTATTTTAACTTATAGTTGGATGTTCTTTACTAATGCTGATTCAACATTCCGATTTTTTGCTCAATCAAACACAAAAATTTGCTGCTATAATATTATGTTATGAACTATACCGAATTGAACCAATAGCAACCAATCCTTTAGCTCCTATTTTTATGCATCTATTGGTAAGATTTGTTTCTAATATTATCTTATTATATTGCATATTATACAATACAATGTAACACTTTTTTATTTTATAGCACAAAAAAGTTGGCAAAAATGAGTATGTTGGTGATTTGCCTGTTCTAACAATGCCCGTAAAAATATTTCTCTCAAATTTAATTATGTCACAAAATTCTAAAGAATTATTACGAAAGTCTGCTAAGCAAGTATTAACAGCACGCAGTGATCCCAGCAAGCCTGTAGTTAACACAGCAACAATTCTCAACACAATCAAAGATCGTCGCAAAAATCTTCCCAGGACAGCAAAAAGTTCTCTGCCTGTTATTATACCAGATCCTCAAAAAACCGAGTAAAATGTTTACAAATAATGATAAATATGTTTTTAATTTTACCACTATGTGTTTGGTATTATAGAACTAAAGACAGTGCAAAACAAGTCTTAGAAACGCTTATTTGTGGACCTAAATCATACGTTTCACATAATTTTAAACCGGAAATGATGCGACTTGTGCCTCCGTTGTACGTCTGCAAAAACGAAGTAAAGATGTTCAATTATTTAACACTAGTTTTCATTAGTACTGTAATTAAATAATTGTGTAATTGTACAGCTACATTTTTTCAACATGAGTAGCAGATCAAATCACCAGATCATGTATGACAAAACAATGTGTGTTTCTACTAGCGCTGCCACCGAAGCACGTGAACTAATGACAAAAGCTCTAAAAGCTCCATTAACTTTACAGCAACAACAACATCTTTTAGCTGAATTAGGAAATGATCCAAAATTAGTGTACCATATAGGACTTACTCCTTGTAAAGTAAGCAAGTGTTCATTTTGTTTTGTTGTTTAAATAATTATTATTATAAAACTATTTATATTTTTTAGTTACCAGACTTGGTTGAGTGTAATCCTTTAATAGCTATTGAAGTATTATTAAAACTAATGCAGTCTCACTACATAACGGACTACTTCTCTGTCCTAGTCAATATGGAAATGTCACTACATTCAATGGAAGTTGTAAATCGGTATAATTACTTGTGTTATTATTTTTTCAATTGTTCTATTGATTGGTGAATTGTATAGTAGATAGTAATTTTATACTTTACCATTATTCATTAGATTAACTACTACAGTTGAACTGCCCACTGAATTTGTACATCTATACATATCCAATTGTATTGTGGCCTGTGAAACAATTAAAGATCAGTACATGCAAAATCGACTTGTTCGCTTAGTGTGCGTTTTCTTACAATCTCTCATAAGAAACAAGATCATCAATGTACAGGTAAATTAATATTTTGGTTGTCTGTATACTTTATTTGAACAGAAGTACATATTATATTACAGTCAAGAACCAAATCATTGTTTAAATGAGATCAATTTGTGTTAAATTATGTTTGATTTGCAATAGTTATTTTTAACTACATAATCTTCCTAACAATAATTATTGATGTTAAAACCTTTAAAACGATTAATTTTTTTTTTTTTTTTTCATAAACTATAAATATCAATGTTTTTAAACTTAACTACCCAAGTAGTAAGACATATTTTGGTTATTATCTGTGTATATTTAATGTTTCATAAATAACTTGTTTTAGTTTTACCTAACAATAGACATTAATTATCATCAATAATAATAATGATCAAAACCCAGCATTATTATTCTTGTACTATCAGATTTGTATTGAACTAGAATCCATTAAATTAATTAATTATCAATCACATTAATCTTTCAATCTTTAATCCCGCCAGTTTCAAAGTACAATGATAATAATTTTTATTTTTTACTATACTTTATAGGAGTTGTTTATTGAAGTACAAGCTTTTTGTATTGATTTTATTCAAATTCGTGAAGCATCTGCTCTGTTTCGACTCTTAAAACAGCTGGAAACTGGTGATACGTGCAGCATTGGTAATATAGCTGCTGCTGCTGGTATCACACCGAGTACAATTGCTGCTGCTAAAGATAAGGATAAGGATAAAGAAAAAATTGTACCTAAAGAAAAGTAATTTTATTTTATCTTTAATTTATGTAAATCGACTCAAAAAATAAATATTTAATTATATATCATTGATTTTTTTACTTATCTAGATGATAAATGAGACTGTGAAGTAATAATACCTATATATTGTTTTTTTATTTTTATTGTTAAAAGTATTAATATAAATCAATATAAGATTATATCGTTTATCATAAAAAAAATAATATTTGTACTATATTGCTCATTTCATATAAAATTATCTATTTAAATTACGTGTGTTTTTGAATTTGTAATATTTTCTAGTTGAAATTTGCTACTTTATTAGTTGATTAGTTTCAGCAAATTGAGCAAATGACTTAATACATTGTTTTTTTTATACAAATACTTTAACTCAATACTAATAATAAGTAACATTTTACAAAGAGGTTTTTTTGAAACCAGGGAGTGTTAGTTTTTAATTGTTTCTTAAAAGAAATGAGAAAAAATGTTTCCACAATTGCCATGTACAAATAATCATAAAAATGACTTGTTATAAAGAGTTGTCAAGGCAGTGGTGTAGTCAATGGTATTTGTTATAAACCCTATTTTCTAGGTTTTTCAAGCCTAAGCATTAGCCAAAATGTTTTGTTTAGAACAAATAATTGAGTATTTTATATAATATTTTATTAATTATTTCTTATAACTAAACACAGAATATATCAATACTTGATTTAGACTTTATCTAATTATTGTAAGGTTTATAGTTTAGAATTTTTGTACTAATTATTATTATTTTAAATTTTGTATACTTACATAAAACAATGTTAGAGTTACTCACATTATTACTAAGCACTAGCTAACATCACTAAGGTTACACAAGGTTTAAAACTCCCAAATGTTGGGATTTAATAGATTCTAGAAAGTATACTCAAAAATTGATTTTTTTTATTACATAATCAAACAGACAATGACCATTTTGGAGCTAGATAGAGAATCTTGACACATTTTTATTTTTGTTTGTACTTTTAGCTTGCACAAAAATAAAATTTTTATAAGCAATCATTCGTTCCATGTTTAAATTTCATTGTAAAATAATGTTACTACTCCCTAAACAGTTACCCACTCAAAACAGTGATCTACTTTAGATTCACCAGATTACATTTTCTAAAATCCAGGACAATTTTTTTTTTTTATGAAGTACTTTCATGTTTTATTCTGTACTTGAATTGAAACTAATACATATACATCAACACATATAATATAAAATATTTAAATAAGAACATGCATTTAACTATTTTGTTCTTTATTAAAGCATAATATATTTCAATATTTTTATTGAACTGTATAAAAAAACAAACTCAAAATAAACTATAACAAAAAAAAATGTATGTTAATCATTGACTATGTGTAGAATTTGGCTTTTAAGTTCTTCTACAATTTTATTTTAGATACTTGGCTAAGTTTTAATACTTGTATATTTTAGATTCACTTTTAGTTTTTTTACAATGTTTGACAACTCAATTTGCCCAACATTTTGCAAATTGATCTAACAAAGTTTGTTTTATTTTTTATGATTTATAAATAAACCTAATTAGTAATTTAAAATTGAGTTTGTTTTGTAATAGGTATAGGTAATTTGTCCCCCAATGTCTGAATTTTTCTCATGACTCATTCTATAAGCAAATTTACTGTACAACATTGACAAAAAATAAAATCTGAACCAAATAAAACCAAATTTTACTATAATAAATAGCATACAAATGTTAATTTATTATTAATAGTTACTAGTGATTGATAGGCTTATAAACGTTAGAACAATTATTGAGACATTTGCCTGTCTCGGAGTATTAAGTCATTGCATTGCGGGCCGCTAGACTACTTGGTTGAAGATCTAAAAAAAAGTACTGTCCTGGTCAATCAGGGACGTACATGGCATCCTTAATCTACTCCACTTTTTTTATAGTTCAACTGTCACAAAGATTATATTATGCAACAGGTTATTAATTTCTGTTATAATAGATAACCTATTGATTAATCCTGTGTACCCACATATTATGTGGGTATATTTGAACTTTGTGCTAGGTCGCAACAATTTTTATAGTAATAACTTTAAATGTCCAGTTTACTGAGTACTACTTATTGAGTTTAAGAAGGACTCAGAAACCTTCCTTGATGGCAAACACTGTCCAAATGCCTCGAGCAGCAATGACTGTTTGTTGATGGATAAAGAAAAATCTTCAAACGACAGCTTTGAATCGTTGTCGAGATCCATTTTGCGCAAAACAATGTCCACAAGTTCTCGTACACCTTCGTCGGGGTCTTCATCTTGTGGATGTTTCACCAAACAGTTCCTGAAAAACAAAAGTCCATATGAAGTGATATATAATATTTTACACAATATTAAAGTGAGTAATATATAATACAGATTTAATCTAAATTTCAAACGATTACAAAAATTTTTGAGATAAGTATAGAACATAAAAATTTCCATTTTCTTTGTTGTTTGTGTTTGATAAAAATTTAATTTTCCACAAAGGTTTTAAAACTTTTACACAAGGTTGATAACATGTAAATACTTATGCTACTAAAAAATTTTAAAAATTCATTGTGACAACTTTTTTTTTTGTCGTTGGAAAATTGTCAAAAATTGGTCATACCTTTGACTTATTTTTAGAAAAAATTTGTAACTCACACAAATTTGTTATTTAAGATTTGAAAATTTAATGTAAAACAAAATTTGCTATCTGATGAAAAAAATTCAAAAAAATCCGTTCAGTAGATTCTAGAAACGTTTAAAAAAAAAGAACCTATTGAAGAACGGTTGTCATAACTGTGGTCATAACAATGAAATTACGTACAGCTATTGTGCAATTGATGATACTATAATCGTATAAACTCCTCAAATAATGGTCCAAATGGTTTGAAATGTTTACACGTTATTTAAATTAATATTATTTACGCGTGGATACGACTTTCGGAACTTTGGGAGCATTTTTGTTGTTAAATTTTTTGTTTTTACCAGGACGTTATTATACGTGATAAACGTTCGCTCAGAATCGTTTTAAATAATATGTTATTTAAGTATCAAACAATTTATTTTGAACCACAACTTCCAAACCAGTTCCAAACCCATCAAAAGCGGTAGTCGCTTCTCCGTCTAACTCGTACCTACCCACTACGGTATAACATATAGTGATCCCGACTTTTTCCTAGTTGGTTACATAAATAAGTTGAAACTTTCAAACCCCAACCGCGTTTTGCAGTTAGTGCGCGTCCGGGTAAATATTGTTTTTTACCTCAACAAACTGAATATTTCTTCTCTCGATATGAACCCGTCGTTGTTCAAATCGTATATGGTGAACGTGTATCTGATCCGTTCTTCCTGCGTACCTTTCAGCAACACCGACAACCCGATGATCCATTCGTCTTCGTGTACGACACCGTCGTTTTGCTGATCGAAAAAGCAGTAAATCCTATCGGTGAGTATCTCCTCGGTCGCGATCCCGAGTTCGTTTTGCAACAGCTCCCTGAACATGAGCCGATCAAACCCCTATGAAAAAAAAAAACACACCACCCGTATATACTTATGTCCTATTCCAAAACTCCAACGTTTGTTTAGTCTATACATATTTTTGTTTTTTTGTTTTTTTTTTTGGTAACATTATGGCATGCATTATGCTCTTATTACATATGCGAATACTTATGGAATGTTTATCAAAACAAAATTAAATAAATAATCGCAGTATGGCGTTGATCTTAAGTCCACCCGACAAAAATACACATAATGGCCTTAGGGGCTTAGTAAAAATTAGAATCCTTTGGGTTTTAGTTTCAACTCTTATTCAAATTGCGCCTATGGTACCTTGTAATCTACCAATTCGTATTTGAAAAGTTTGCCTTTATTCTCGTATACACACCGCCAATATTTTATGTAGTTTGACATTCAATCTTCTTCTTTTTTTTTTTTTTCTGTATAATATACAAAATTTTCTCGCTTCACAACGGAGCTAGAGGCAATGAAGCTTACTTTTTTTTTTTTAGAATCTGTAGATTTACGAGATAATAATGCACGGCTGTTTAAAAATTATAACCTCGGACCCTACAAGGCTAAGAATATTTTTAATTTAACCGACTTCTTGTTGTTGTCCTATCGAGGAGCTGAAATTTGGCACACGGCGCAGTTAAAGATGAAAGTACAATACGGAAAAGTCCAAAACCATAGGGCTATGGTATATCTGAAATCTGAGGTCGTACGCTTAGTACTATATAGGTAAGGAATTGGTATAACTAAAGTTTTCCTGCGATTTCGGTTTCTTTCAAACGGCGTAATATTTATTTACGAGAAAAAAAACTGGTCGTGTCAAATAAAGTAGGTGCACTAAGTAGTGGAACAGACACTAAAAATTATTCAAATAAAAAATTTAAAAAAAAACTGGTGTTGTCACTTAAAAAGAACGAAACAAGAGACAGTAAGGAAGTCCTTACACACATTAACATCCAGGATAAAAATCGTAAAATTTTAAGACGACACCACCCTGCAGTTTTTTCATCACGCGGAAGGAAACCTATTATAAAGTTTTAGAAATATTACTTTATTACTGTAGTAAGAAAATTTGAAGTTATAGTATCTATAATATTCCTTCGTATTGCTATTGGAAGAAAATGTAAAGTCTAAGAAATAGGGTGCAGGTGTTATCTTAAAATTTTTAAATTTTTATCCTGCATAAGTGTGTGATAAAGACTTCCTTTGTATACCTTATACGATATATTTATCGTTTCATTATTTTTAGTTCTTTTAAAGTAACAACACCCGGTTTTTTTTTTTTTCATTATTATTATTTTGCAGTTATATTTTAATGTTTGGGCCTGAAACCGTCAGCTTTCCGCCCTTGTTGACTAGTGAATAACATATTATGTACATTGTAAACCAAAAAAAAGTATACCTAATTATATAAATACCTGTGTCGGGACTGACATTAAAGCTGCAGAACTCATTGCCCCTACGGAGGACGTCGATTCGGCGCCATACGAAGCCACAAGTTTTTTAAACAGTTTGCTCAGTCCCACAATTTCCTTTCTAAACACGTGAACGAAAAAATTATAAATATTTATATAAATATAAAATGTTTTTAAACGTAATATATACTGCATTTGGCCCATAATTTATTTAAAGCTACTGACATAATGGGGTGGTCCAATTAAAGTGGTGGTTCAATTTACCCGACTCTCCCCTATGTACATTATAATATTATACCTATGAAAAAAATTATTGGTAATAATAGGAGTATAGGTACGCGATAACTATAGAAGTGCTTATACAAATAACAAATGGCGAAAGGCTTATACAAAAATATCACAGAATAGAAAAAATGTTATCTATTCTGTGATATTTTTGTAAAACCCTCTCCCTCATCACTCCTCCGGAAAAAAATCCTGGCCGCGAAACTGTATACAATTTAGACATTATAATGTAGTAATATACCTGCACTTACTTGGTAAACCGTGTTTGTTTAAGTAACTGTTCCACGAAATTTGGCGAAATCGAAGATTTCACTTTTGACATTGCTGCGGGTTTGGTCAAACGAGTACGTGGCTCAAACGATTGTTTGCGTTTTGAATTTACCGTTTTTACTTGTGGCCATTGTTTTGACCCTCTCGACGGTTTATATCTCGATTTCCTGTCATTAAAATTTCAATGCGGTTACATGTCTTACACTCCTGTTTCAATATTTTTTATATTTTAGCACGGAAATAAGTTCAAAAGTAATCCAGTCCCAGACCCATAGGCGAAATTTTGGGGGGGGCTTAGCCTCCCTGGTTATAGTCTTAATACAAATTAGCTCCCTCGAAAATTTTAATTTCAACTCTTCAAATTGCGCCTGCGAGTCTGAGCCAGTAGGAGGTACCTAGCTTCTAGGTAATATACTTTATACTACATACAAAGGTTGACACTTTACTCGTAATATTCGTGTAAATATAATAGTTTATAACTAAGACTTTAACTTCGTAAATAAATTGAGATAAACCGATAAATTACACCTATAACAAAAAAGTGTACCTATGGATAATTCGAGTTTTTGCAGATATTTTTAATATTTTTAAAAAGTATTTATGTTGTAATAATATATTGTAGAACAGAAACAAAACCAGAATTAATTTAGACCTACTTGTGTTAGTCGTATTGTACACCTATTTATTTTTACGTATAGTACCTTCCGTCAAATAGGGTTAAGCGTAAAACTGAAAAAAATTGATTTATAAAAATCAACTGAAAGGTGACTGCGGCGGACTGAGAAGCAGGCAACAAACTTTAATACCCATATAGGTAGGTACTTCTGAAACCTAAATCTACGCTTTATTCAATTCATATTTTTTGTTATTCGCCAAAAACACGCGAATTGTACGCGAACCTAACCTACTGTACATGTTATATCCCTCGTATATAAATTACACATCACGCAATGGTACTCTATTATTATGACAGAAAAACAAGACATATTTTTTTTTTTAAAAATACTTTTTGTTCGTATACCTATACGAATATACCTATAGTACCCTATGTACTGTGTTATTATGTTAATAATAAAGAAGCGAAGTGGAAAAAATGCGCAAAAATTTTTATACTTTAAATAGGTACTTACGAGTTTGCTTTTTTCGTCATCGCTTTTTGAGTTACGGCGTCCATTTTTATTTCGCAGTTTGGTATTATGATAAAGTACATTGCCCACATACCGAGGTATTCAATATCGATCAAACATTCTGTGCTTCGTGTTGTAGATATAGGTAGGTACCGCAGTAACGACTATTATGACAAACGCCTATATAATATATAGTATATTATTCGCATTTATGCCGGTCACTAACGAAAACATTTTTGAAAAGTTAAAAAATTATTATGATGTCTTATTGCTTACAAAAATGACGATTCTGAGCGAGCTTACCGTGCGAATGCCAAAAATGAAAATAATCTAACCCGTTTTTTACTAGAAGATTTACTAATAAAAAACCTTTCAAAAATGGTACAAATCTTATCGGTTTCTTATTTGTACATCACAAAATTATTTTACACTTTTTTTAAAAATTAACAAAAAACATTCAAAAATTTATACAGTGTACTTACCAGCCAGATATTTTAAGTTCAAACAACTCGAATAAATTTCACTCATTTGGAAAAGTATATTTTTGAAGAGTATTAATGATTATGACAATTTGAATACCTATGCGTAATAGCTGATATACTGCGCAATTTCACCAAATTTGCTGATCACCCGTTTTTGTTTTTGTGTTTACGTCGGCGTTCCGAAACTAACGATAATTTTTTTTTTTTTAAATTTATGAATGCGACTTTTGATTTACACACCCGACAAAATTATAGTAAAAATGTATATTATATTTTGTTATGAAAAAAAAAATTTTCTCCGAATGTTTGCAACTTGTCAAAGTTTTAAGTTAAGAAACTTAATGGTTAAGAACTTAAGGTTTTATGAAGTAAATATACATTTTTATGGAAGAGTAAACAATATTTTTTTCCCATGCCAAGTATGTACTCATCTATAAATATGAACAAAACTTATACAAATTAGGCCGGTTATTTTTAATGGTAGACAAGTACTTCCTACGTAGTATGTTCATCAAAGTATTTAATGTAACATATTTTGACATTTAGAAAAAATGATTTTCTTAATAAGTTGACTATTGCAGAAACTTTAATAAATATTTACTCGTAAACTATAATACATTATACTTATATCTGAATAGCAAACATCAAAATATTTTGTTATAAATTTACAAAAATAGTTGTAAAATGATCTAGATTTTTTCCTAACATTTGCTGAGATTTAAATAAATCACAATAGAAAAGTATTAAATTTTGAATTATCCACCGTCATCGTCGGCAGTATACAATAAACAGCGGCAGGAACTTTATAAATGCATTACAAACACTGGTTCTAAAATATCTTTTTAGAAATTCTTGGAATTTTGAATGTTTGAAAATTTATAAAAAGGCGTCATACCGTTTAATTACTATTCTAATCAATTTGCTGACTTTTCCACACGAATTCTTTTATTATCTATGACTACGCCCGACACTTCTACACCAAGTTTTTAAAACAAACAAAGCCATTGACATTGGATTCAGCATGTTTATCGGCCCTGTTGAGTATAAAAAATAATTATAAATCCGGCCCCTCGATTTCTGGACACAAATCTCATTTGACTCATTTATAATTATTAATTTTTGGTCGTTATTATGGCTTTGCAGTGAATAAAAATAAAAAAATAAATTCATCCGACAAGCAGCATATCCGATGGTTATACGAGTAATATTATGACTCACATCCGGGACCGGCATCCCAATGCGTCCACTGTCACAAATTGGAGTATTACGCTCTTCGAACCTAACCGAGAACAGCAAAATAAGTAAAAAATTACCGTCGGTACATAAGGGCGTATTGTAATATTATGGAACTCGCATTTAAGTCGAGACAAAATTATATATTATGAACGGCCCGCATCCACATAATAATAAAATCAAATAAAAAAACGTGATTAGGCGTATATTGTTTATGATGTTTGCATTTCGTGTGAGTCGGCCAACTATAGGTTTATATTTTTTGTATATTTACACATATTTTATGTAATTATATTGTCTAAACTTTAAATCGTGCGGACTGCGGACTGCTGTACGTTGTTCACTGTGGTGCTATCAAACCATTAGATTTTTATGCGTTGGTACAGAATCTAAAGCACAATATACTGATGACTATATTATATATAAATATTTATATTATAATTTATAATGTTATTATAATATGGTCTATGGACCGGTGATGTCATATCGACGTCTGACTAACCACGGACCGACATAAAAATAATAAAATAAATGATTGCGAATAATAGTGATACAATAATATTATATGGTCTTAAATAATTTGTATGAAAATTTGCACATCGCTAAAGTCTGTTCATCTGCAATAATACGTCGTCACGTTTTCATAATCAATAAATAATTTAGCTTGTATAATATGTTTATAATATATTATTTTTATAATATATTATTTAATTTTTTGGCCATAACATCGAAATGAACGATAGGAACAAGCTGAAACTATAACGTACTATTGACATAGATAAGTTACAGGTTTGATAAAAGTTTCAAGTGATTTCGAAAATTTTTGCGCTAAGCATAGAACTTTAAAATTCTCGAAAAATTTACCAGGACTATATATGGTATACTAAACAAATGAGTTCGCTCAGAATAGTTTTTTTCAAGGCAATGATTTATCATACTGCTTTCAGATATTAAATAATACGTTTTAACCACAATTTCCAAAGTACTGCACGTCTGCACCTACCGAATGATTCACCTGCGTATAGGTCTCGTAGTGTGACTTGTTTATATGCACAATTTACAAGCGCTCGTGTTTACATTTGCACACGACTGTTCTGTCTGGCAAAGAAGTGTGGTCACAAAATTATGATTTAAAAATAAATTATAACAATAATATTGTTGTTAAGAGGATCTCGTCGAATCGCATTCAAAGAATACCCTACTAACAAGTTTTTTCGGCATGTATGAACAAAAAAACGCAATAATTATAATATTAATATACGTAGATATTACTGCTCATTGCTTACCGATAAGCATATATTCTACCTAAGCAGTTAAATTTCGGTAAAATTTAAAATCAAACGTATCTATTGGCTAATACCTACGTTTT
>CM029360.1:33015451-33044070 GCA_017140985.1 Hormaphis cornu
TCTTACGATTTCTCGTATTGAAACCAATATTACTTTATGGCCTCCTATCTAGAATTATGCACCACTGCAGTAAACAAAATATAGGTATAATAGGTAGGTTTAAGTTAGGTATTTAAATACTATCAGAGTTTACGTTTTTAATATGATTAACTAACATTTTCTTACATCGAACAGTTTGGTTTAGGAAAATCGGAACGTATGTATAACTGTTTGCTCAACAGCGTCATCTTTAACAATTTTTTTCGATTCGAGGACTGCGCGCAAAGTAACTTGAACGCATGTGTTTAGGGGGGTATAACCCTGCCGCCAATTTACGCCTTATATGCGGGCACTCCGATGACAATGTTTGTACGTATAGACAAAAAAATTTGGCATTTCTTTTACAGCCAGATTTCTTGTGAACATCAATTCAATAACGATTTACTGTATAAAGAAGAAATATTTAAATAGCTAAAATTAAAATCGTAAAACTAAGTGCCCTATACTGTGTTGACTGTTTTATGTAATGTGGGCTTAGGGTATGAAAACATATTCTAACTGATTTATTCACTTCAAAATGCAGTTTAAGAGAACGAATTTAAGTCGACCATGCGTATTTAATTAAAAACTGACGGGAGGCAATAATAAGTGAGGACGCCGAAAACCTGTGAGCCGACCATAGGGGCGCGATTTGGACCCTGATGATTAGGTGGGAGGGGGGGATCAGGGAGGGCTTAGCCCCAGATATTTTTTCAGTTCCCCCAAATTATATTTGACGACAAACTACGTGGTACTTTTCTATTCAGACACCAGAAACGGAGTGTATGTGATTTGGAAAAAATGGTCAAAAAAAAAAACTTCAATACCGTAATATTTTATCGTTTTTCATTTTAGAGATTGGTAAGATTAATACTAGTGGTGGGGGGCGGCGGCTGTGACGTCTTACAAACTTTTGGCTCTCCCCCCTCCCCACTAAAATTAAACCCTAACTATTATGAAGCCAAACTACCCATAGATAGTTCTATATTCTATAGAAGTTAAAAACAGTCGACGTTTTGGCGCGGGCTGTCGCTGACATCGGAGGAAATGCCGAAGGGACAAAACCGCATCCGGTCGAATAACAAACAATGATAATTCTGTTGCGTTCAACGTTCATGCACAGATAGCGTAAAATTTTATCTATCCTGCGCGTACGGGTCTCGTCGTAAAACGAAATTGACCACACCAAACCAACAGTGTCGTTCTATTATAGATTGGCTGGTTTATGGAAAAGAAAACGCGGGCGACAAACGAGGACGCGCTACCCGGTGTATAAGGTCTCTCCTGGGTACAGAACGGTCGCGGGTGGGTAGCATAACATTATGCGACACGAGATTTATTCGTGTACGGAGAACGGCGAGAACGGCGCTGCTGTACAAGAGCATTTCGAACAGTAATAAAACAACGTGTACGAATTTCCGAGAGAAACGGATTTATTTTCTATGGTCTGCGGGAGGCCGACAGCTGTTCTGCTCGAACACAAAACGTCCGAGACGCGCCTGCGCGCAGACGATCGCTTTGTCGCGCGCTCCGCCGTTGTCGTCCGAATCGCCCCCACCGTCGAAACGTTTTTATTGTACGTTATTATTATTATCGTAAACCGTCGTCGGCGTTATCGGCGGACTCGGCCGAGGTCGTTTATTTCGTATTGCGCATCGTCTCCGCGAACGAGCCTCCTGTCGCGCGTTCCGTGTTGTCTCGCGACTGTCGTTGTTTGTGACGTATTATTTTGTTCCGTTTTTTTTTGTTTTCGTCCGCGACACGCGATCACATCTCGCGAAACCGATTGACGTTATTTTTTTTTTTGCTGCAATCCTTCGGACATCCCGGAACCGTCGGAAAAACGCGCTCGAGACGATCATCACGCACGTCCCCGTCATCATGACCGCCGCCACGGGTGGTGTTCGCGTCCCCGGGACGCTGGCCGTCCTCGGGCTGATGGCCGTCGCGCTGCTCACGTCCACCGGTGGGTGTACACGACGTTTAGATGGTCGCCGAACGTCGTTATTGTTGTTGTTTTATCGCCCGTCTTACGGATTTTTGATTTGTATGGCTGGTCGAGACGAAATTCTGAGAGGGAAAATATTAAAAAATTACGATTTAGTGTACCCGAACAATGAAGTGCCGCTCCCCCCCGCCTAGGTGTACTATACCCGCCTATAAAAGCTCGTACGACGCAAAGTACCTGGCTGGGGGCACCTGTTTTTGTTACGACCGCTTGAACGATTCGGTTCGAAGCCAAAAACCGTTCTTCTCGTTAAAAATTATCTCTCTAACACTTTGGGTTTGCCGAAATCCAATGCCTATTGTTCAGTACCCGGTACTTCAATGTTGGAATTTTTTTTGACTCGGTATTAATAAGTTATCCAAAGAGGCCATTTAAAATTTAGATATTGAACACAATAGCTGGGAATCGAAATTTATTTTTGACTTACAAAATGCCTCGGAAAATATCGAGTTAAAAAATAACGCACCCAAGTGTCAGTCGAGGTGTGTTAGTTAACTACTTTTTAAAAAATATTTTTTCTCGCAAAATATTGGTAGGTACTTTTTTTTCAAGTACCTGAATACGTTCCATCGGTCACGAAATATTCAGATAGCCCGTCCAATAGTAGTATTTGGTGAGTTATAAAATCAATGGTAACAACACCAACTTACGCCTCATTGCGTCCCAGCTACACTAGAACTCGTAGTAGCGCCTATTGATTGCATCCTATGGACAGGTCGCCAAACATTACTCTCGGTCGAGCTATCCGTAGGTATATTTCATAATCAATGGTACTAACCTGACCCGACCTAACCTTAATCCGGTCAGCGCCGCAAAAACTGCAAGGACTGCCATGGCTATTTCCCAAGAAAAAACGCTTTTATCAATGGTTTCGGAGCCCTCAATCTCCCATTTTTACTAAATTTTCTAACAAAGTTTTTTTTAAAAAATTGCTCTTGTCTTGTGCCCCAAGAAGTTTAATTGCGGCACTGTTGTAATTATTTGATTTTTTCGTATAAACTATAAACTGTACACCTACATACTTACTTTATATACTTTTTTTTTAGTTACGTTACATATTAAACTTTATTTGAAAACAAATCGGTTAATTGTTGCTTACAAAAATACCTGACTGGTCTGAGTGAGCTGCTCAGTGAGTCGTGACGTGATCAACAAATATAATTAGTAAATTTAAAAGTATTTGTATAGCTCGTGAAAATTGTCTAGATTTGTTGAACTTTTAATGGAAAAGCATTTTTTCCCACTTTTTAACAATGTGCTAAAAGTTTTCAGTCTTAAAGCTGCTTAGCGTTACCGATTATTTTTATCAAACAAAACACATCAGAAAATTTTAGTTCAATATTATGCGTACCTACCTTATAGTTACATTACGATTATAATTGATTGAAATTTTTATCACGTTAGTACATCGCCAACTTTTAGGAACGTGTTAAATTCTCAATGAATTTCAACAATTTTTGAAAGAGTTAATGCTAATAACTACTTACCATAACATTCCCTACTTAGGTACCCAAGTAAAAATGTCTATAAACAAAGTTGTGTATAAAGATTTTGAAAAAATGTATTAAGTTGACACTTGGTGTAGGTACCATGAAGGATTGTGTTGTTTATAGCTTGTGTAAAATGTTTTGAGTCATTAGCAAATCCAGAAGTAACCAAAGGGGTGTGCAAATTTTGGTTTTGGTGTAGGTATAAAAGTGAAGATTGTGATATAGAAATGCACATATTTTTTTGATATTGAAATTGGGTACAATCTAATTTAACATTTCTAACAAAGTGTCAAAAGTTATAGTTACCTAAAAATGTTCACTTTTTTTTATTTTGAATCAGTCTCCTCTCCAGAATGTATTGTATACTATCCAATATTTAAAAAAATTGGTAGATAATAGCGAGCACAATTTTTTTTTTTGTTTAAGGGATAATTTGTGCGTTAATACTGGACAATTTTATTGCCTACTTAAAAATGATTCTAGAAATTAAAAACTGTGACTAAAAATATGACTCGTCCATCTCTGCTTTGAATCTAAAACCCGCTAAAACCTTAGTGCCCTCGACCGATTTGCTAGAAATTTTAATGCAGTGTCAATTTTTTTTCTCTGTATGGTTGTCAAACTGGACAGATATTCCTTGGTTTATTTTATTTATGTTTTTTTTTGTTTCCCGTTTTTTTAGGACTAGTAGCGGCCGGTATTGAAGCGGGCGTTTCACAGCAACACGTTCGACTTCTTGGCGAGCAGGAGTGTACTTATGGTCCGGCATTTTGGTGTCAGAACTTAAAGTGAGTACCCGCATTATGTGTAAGATTATTGTTGCTCGTGAGACGTCTGTAATTTTCCTAACAACAACCATATTGAGCTCCTTGTTGTAAATTAGATCCTTAATTGCTGAATGTGACGCTTATATATATATATATGTATGATTGCCACAATTGTAACTATACAAATAGCAGTATACAAATATTACTTATCATTTACCAATATGATCGCAAGATAAACATTAAACTGATGATATATTCAATTCATCAATAATGTTGATGAGTAGTCATTTTATGTTTACTGATAAGATGTACATACTGATATACCTAACCTACTATAGTTTCAAATGTTGATTGCGACCTAAATAAAATCAATTTTGATAAATTAAATTTTAATTTGCATATCTACCTACTAATTGTTTTCATTAGATTAAAAAAAGTTTGATTTATTGTCATCTTGTGTGCATACTACATGGGTATTTGATTAAATAATTCAAATACAAGATTTATTTAATTAATTTAATTGACATTTTTTTTTTCATCATTGTGTTTTTAATGAGCATTTTTATTTTGTTCTTTGTACATCCACTTTTTTCATGTTATATCAGTTATTTTATTATGTACCTTAGATTAAGTGTTGTTTTTATTGTTAGTAAAAATTATATAAGTGTTAATGCTCTTGAGAAAATAATGCATTTGTCCTGAACAAATGTACTCACAAGATGATGCCGTTATCAATAAAATGTTAACGACATAAAAAAGTTTTTACTTATAAATAAATATGAGCTTTGTTGAACAAAGAAGTATCTGGTTTACAAAAACTAGTCAACCATGAACGATTGAAGGAAATAATAAAACAATAATTATTGTGATCACTGCTTGTCATTTTATGGGTATTAAGTAAGCACTCTTACCAATGTGTTAGACATTTGCGGGTTTATTAATTTATCCATTCATGTTAAGTTGATTTACCCCTAATTTGTAATAAAATTTTCTTTGAACTGTAAATTAACTTAATTCCGCGTGGATTTTAGTGTTGTTCAATATTTATTTAAAATATGGATCTATTGTGTTTTTTGTTCTTTCGATAAAATAAAATACTTGATTCAAGTAAAAAAAATCCATTTCTTGGTCTAAAAAAAAAAATGTATGTATATATTATGAATTACAAACAAGTCAACATTTTAAATTCTCGGGTGCTTAGAGGATGCCATACGTGTGTTTTTACCGTGTAAAACAGTGTTTTGTTTTATGTATACTACACTTTACATATTTCTCCTAGAAATATGGTTTTAGTGTCAATAGTTGAAAGCTCAAAACATAAACTGTGCTTTGTTGAAGAGTTTTTTTTTATAATCGGTTGTACTCCAACTTTATGTACAGAAAATAAAATTAAATCCTTATATTAATTTTATAAAATTTGTTTTTAAAACTTATTTTCTGTGCATAAAGTTGAATAAGAACCAATAATAAAACAAAAACTCTTTGACAACGCACAGTTTATGTTATGAGCATTATTTTTTTACTGTATTATAATCATATATCTAAGATAAATATGTAGTACACATAATACAAAACACGGTAAAAACCAATGTTTGACGTCCCTTAATCATATTTTTGAGCTATGTGTCATACGACATTAATCCGAAAAAAAACATGGTTGTAAATTCAATGATTTAAATCAAATTAAGTTTGTTTCAAAGTGTTTTTGATTTCTTGTTTTTAGTATTTTAATAATACGTTTTTATCTGTAAATATGATATTTGTTTGTACACCTGTTTTACATCGTAGCACGGGTACACAGTGCAGTTTAAATAACAAAAGTACCCCAGATAGAACCTATAATTTTTAAATAATTCAATATGTTACAATATAGAATCGCCCAGGTTTTTAATTTTAATTAAGTTTTTTTTTTTAATTTTTATGTTACAAATATTTTTCTTGCAGAAGTGTTGTACAATTATTTTTAAACTGTATTTTTATATTAAATACAACTAATCTCATACTTAGTCATTTTATATTAATTATTATCTTGTGTGTAGGTGTTTTGATAAGCATTCATTAGTATACTACTGTATAAGATTCATAAAATAAAAAGAATATACATTTTATTTAGATATTTTTAGAAAATAAATTAAGATTTTAACATATAAATACTTGTGTGTAGCTATTAATGTTAAAATTATACTTATAGATCACTTCTTATGCATTTTATGAAGTTTTAAATACATATGATAACACCTATATTACTAACTTATTGTAAAGTATTTTAAATTTTAGCATGGATAGTATATTGTCTTTTTGAAATTTTTAAAACTGGTTTTTTTTTATGGTGCTGTTGTTGCCATGATATGTATGTATGCATACGTCATATATCTGTGTTTTAATAGTTAGGAATTAGGATGGATCAATGTATCTTTAATCTTATGACCAAGGCTTATAAACTCATGTCCTAAACACGTCTAAATAATAATTTTGCATGCAATAGACAGGTAATGAATCAATAAAATAGATTTTGTATTCCCGTGATTATTCAAAACATTCCAAAATGATTCCAAACACTTTGTTGAATATAAGTATGCACTTAACATATAAAAAAAAATATTTATTTTTATTAAAAGTATCCATATAATTCATTTTTTTTTTTTTTGTAGTTTTTGAAACTGACAGCGCTAGGCGCACTCACACCTTTATTAACCAAAGTGTATTATTAACGCTGTTGATTCCTCTGATTACTTAAACGTGTTTCATACTTAGTATGAATTAAACCTTTTGGTAGAAATAAAAAAATTAGTTTTTTATGTATGATACAATGTTTTAAAATTATGAAGCAATCAACAATAATGTAATGTGTGAGCGCTCACACAGTAGTAATTGTGTTACAAAATATATGTGTATCAAAGACGGACTATAATTCTAAATCAGCTGTTGTAGGTAATTACTTCTGTCATTATATTATTAACTGAGCAAAAATTATGAATTTCTTTCACAATTTTAAACAAAAATCTTAAATTTTTTAAAAAATCTTTTGTAAAACATGATAAATTCTAAAAATACAAAATAAAACCTTTATTGTTAAAGTTATGGTTTGCATATAACTCTGGTTTTTAATTTGAAGTTGAGTACAGAGGAGAATACATAATATTTTAAGTACATATTTTTCAAATTTATAAAGTGATTATTTTTTAAACATATAAAAGCATTATTGAATTTTTATTGATACCTGTAGTTAAACAGGCAACAATTTAAATTGTTTATTAAGTTGGTTATAGAGTAAATTATTAATACTAGTTACTGAAATTAATTTTATCACTTATATGTTATAATAAAACTAATTACTTATACATAGTATTATCTTGAGAATGTTGGCTTTTTAAATTTGTATAATGGAATAATCAATAACAATTACCTATAAATTATTCAAACATTTTAAATGCATTTTATAATTCAATTATTAATTATTATTCATATGTGGAACATAGTTAAGTACACCTTTGTCTTAGATATTATAGTTATTAAATTGGAATGTTGTTCAATATATTTATGCAAGTTTTAAATAAATAAAACATTTTAAGTGAAATCTGGACTTAAACCGATGCCCCATTGAAATTTTCCTAAACCTGGGCCTGGGGCAAAGTAGTCCCATCCCTCCCCCCCATCTGAACGGCCCTGGACTTGTGGTTAGGTATACCACAATTACACACAGTGTACAAACAAAATAAAATGTTAATAGTTCTGAAATAATTTTACTTATGTTTTGTTTATTTGTGCACAAATCTTAGTATTTCACTATAAATTAAAAGTTAAAACTAATACAATACAATTATTTTTAACTTATGCAGGAATGCTGCTGGTTGTAACGCTGTCAAGCATTGCATTCAGACAACGTGGGAGACTCAGGCTTACCCTGAAGATAGTGATGATGTTTGTACTATTTGCAAAAATATGGTGAAAGAAGCTCGTGATACACTCACTAGTAATGCTACTTTGGTAAGGTTTTTTTCTTGTATTTATTTTTAATTTGAGGATATTAACTCAACAATTCATATTCATTCTGGTAGTGATATAAGATAAATAGGAATCCATGTAATGCAGTTGAAAAATATGCCTTAAAATGTACATTTATACACTATACAGAATTCAGTTAGAACAGAGTGTAATAATACAATTGTCTATATATTTATTTAATTTTAGGATGAATTAAAACAAGTTTTTGATGGATCTTGTCAATTATTACCACTTAAAGTAATCAAAACAGAGTGTAAAAAGTTAGCTGAAGATTATATACCCGAATTAGTTGATACATTGGCTTCAGAAATGGATCCAAATGTTGTTTGCACTGTATCAGGTTTATGCAACAATGCACATATTGATAAGTTATTGTTGGAAAATAAAGAAAAGGTAGCTACATACTTAATTTGTTAGTTAAATATTTGTTGTTTTTACTAGTACTAATCAAATTTTGTCACGTAGGTTCAACCCAAAGTTGATGATGAATACCATGCGTGTGAACAATGTGCTGTTGTTATGGAAAAAGGGGAACGTTTAGTTGAGAGAATGTCCCAAACGGAACTTATAAATAAATTGTTGATGGTAAAGTTAATAATTTATTAAATTATTAATGTAATTTTCATACTTACCTAGAAACAATTTATAATGGGTTCTTTTTTTTTTTTTAGATGTGTGGTGAACTAAGTACTTATTCTGACGCATGCAGTAGTATTGTACTGACTTACAACAATGAAATTTACAACACCATTAAAAGTGGCTTTACCAAACGTAATGTTTGTATGTTAAGTGGTATGTGTTCTGAAGCATTCCACCCTCATGCTGATGGTCATGAAGTAAGATTATAACTATTTATAGTCAATATTTAATACAATTTTTCATAAATTGTATTCTTGTTTTCAGATAGCAAGGAATGCTCTAATGGGTGTTGAAATTAGTAGTGCTGGCGAACGAGGAAGGATTCAAGTCCAAAAATCTAATGAAAACAGTGAAGAATTGACATGTGAATTCTGTGAAACCATGGTCAAACATTTGAGGGATATTCTGGTTGCTAATACAACTGAAGATGAATTTGTTGATGTACTTAAAGGGCTTTGCAAACAAACTAAAAGTTTCTCCGATGAGGTAAATTTTGTTGTTGAGTAAATAGCAAATTTTAATTTTTACAATGTTGCATTACTGTCTATTTCTATGTTCAATTTATTGCGTTTCAGTGTTTGAGTTTGGTTAATGAAAATTCTGCTCGTATATATCAGTTCCTAGTTAGTGAATTAGATGGAAAAAAACTTTGTACCATTGTTGGTATTTGCTCTAAATCTTCAAGCACTCATTTTGAGTACATTGTAGTAAGTTGATAATAATTATTTATCTTATTGATAAAAATTAAAAACCACAAATTTAATTCTGAATGTCATCTTTTCCATTTAGCCAATGTTCCCACTTCTTCCAGTTGATCTTTTGGAAGAACATGAATCTGTAAAAACTGACGATGATAGTTTATTTACTGTAAATAAAATGCAAAATAATCAAAAACCTGTTCTTGTGGTTGAAGAACTACCTCCAAAGGTGCACGATATTAAATATGTTAAAAAGTCTCCAGTCATTGATATAATCCATAGTGATATACATGTTATTGGTATGATATCTTGATGTTACCTATAGTTTTGTATATCAAATCATACCATTATTTAATTTTTCAGTCAATACTGTCAAAATGACTTCAGATAAAACAGTTTGTTTCTTGTGCGAATCAGTTTTAAACTATGTTCAACAAGTAGTAACTGACCCAAAATCTGAAAAACAAATCCGTACTGCATTAGAAAAGTCTTGTGCTATTGTACCTTCTTCATTTATACAGCAATGTAAACAGTTTGTTGATCAATATGGGGACGCATTTATAGCACTTCTCGCTCAAGAAGTTGATCCTTCAATTGTAAGCTTTCATAGATAGTTCTAGTCTAATTTTGGTAATCATTTTTCTTCATCGCCTTGTTCTAGATCTGCCCAGAACTGAAATTATGCCCTGTAACTGATTTGTCTTTAGCATCGAACAAACACAACGAAAAATCAAATAATTGCCCATTGTGTCTTTTTTTCATGAAAGCATTAGAATCTGAGATCACTAAAAAGGATACAGAAGTAAGTAATGATTAATCCACCTTAACATCTAAAACAAAATTATTTTAATGCTAAAATTGGACAATTCGTTGATAATAAATTAATGATTATGTATGTACTCACAACTTAATATTTTATAATTCAAAAAAATAACTGAAAACATTCTTATAGGATATAATTGCCTATTAGTATAAATTAAATAATAGTCTTGTAAACTGGACACAAATTTAGTTTACGACAAGTGCAATCTATCAGATTTTTTTCATTTTTGTTATATATATCGCATATTTTTTATGCTGAAAACCAAATTTGGCAGAAATCATTAGCTTCAGAGTTACAAAACTTATAGTTAAACAATTTTACACTTTTGTAGTTTTATGGAGTATTGGTGGTTATGATATTAGCGGTATAAATCTACTACTATAACTATAGTGATACTGTCATGGTGATACTTTTACCGTCCATGCCCCATTTGCTATCCTTCGATTTGTGGATGCTACATTGTTTAATTTGTATATAAGATAGCCATTTTATAGAACTGATTTTTCTTAAAATGTTCATACCCAAAACTTTCATATACAGACACAATTCAATGAGTCATTCATTTTCAAAAATTTGACAAAATTATTATTTACTATACAAACAATTACATAACCTATACTTATACTGTACGTTTGTATTATAGTAAACAATAAGTTTGTTGTATTTTTGAAAATAAATAACTCATTGAATTGTGTCTGTATATGAAAGTTTTAGGTATGAAAATTTTAAGAAAAATTAGCTCTATAAAGTGGCTATTTAGCATTTACAAATTACTAGAAATTTAGTGTACCGAACAGATCACATACAAGCTTCTGGTATTACCTTAACTCTAAACAACATTCCCATACACATCTATGCAGTATATTGTTCTCCACGCCATGTCAACACTCTGGCTCAATTTAGTAACTATTTCCTTACACTTGGACAAAAATTCATAATAAAAGGTAACATCAATGCAAAAAACGCACACTGGGGCTGTCGTATGAATGACCCTTGTGGAAACACTCAATCTTTTTACTCAAACTAATTTTTTGTTAAAAAAAATTATTCAATATGACTTATTAAAATGGCAAAAATTTTCCAAAATCAGATTTTGAAAATATTTAATAGATAAAAAGTTCCGTGGGACACACATGGTGAGACACCTTGTATATATCTACAAACATGCTACCTTGTGAAGTTGCAAGTGTTGTACTTGTGCCTTCTGCCAACCCAGGGTGCAGATTGTCTACAATGGTATTTCTTGCTTTCTTAAGTATTATTTAGCATACCTATAACCTTACAATTAATAATTTTTAAAGTCTTGAATACAAAAACTAATGGTTTCTGCCAATTTTGGTCTTTACCATTGTTTTTAATGTCAAAAAAAACAAGAAAAAAATCTCCCCTAAGTAGGCGAACTAAATTTGTTCCATAATCAGTAAAATGATGGCTTTTATCGATATTTATAAAGTACTGTAAATAAATTAGAGTTATTTTTAAAATATAATTTTTTAAACCTACATGAAATAAAATGGATTATATAAAAATTTAATTTAAAATAAAGTATCAATTAATGCATTATAGATAACAGTATTATATACTCTTAAAAATAGTATTTTTATTGATTTTACTATCATAATATACTTATATGGTATATTTAATTATTTATCGTGAACTTCCAGGAAGTAATTAAAACTAAGTTGGAAAAATTGTGTACCAAAATTCCATCAAAGTGGAAGGCAGAATGCAAAGACTTTGTTTCTAATCAATTAGAAAACATACTCGACATGGTAGTTGCTGAAGTTAATCCTGAAGAGATCTGTACTATGCTGGAAGTTTGCCAACCAAAAACCTCTCAAAGTGATGAATCAGGTTAGCAACATATTTCAAACGTGTGAAAAATATTTAACTTATAATACAATTTTTTTTAAAAATAATTGTTTAGAAACAAAAATAATTGCTAATTCTGGCCAAGTTACTTTAATATTTCCGGGAACCAACATCGCACAGTTCCTGGCCAATAATAACAATAAGTTACAAGAGCCAGAAGTGCCAACACCATTTTGTTTAATATGTACTGTTGTAATGAAATATCTGAATAGGGAAATTAAAGACAAATCAAATCAAGTATGATTAATTTCAATTCTTAATTAGTAATAACAAATATCTAAATTAGATATTTGTGATGTGTGTTTTGCTGTGTTACATTTAATTGATGCCTTTTAGGAGGAGATTGAACATGTTTTAGATACAATGTGCAGCGTATTACCAAATGTGGAAGAAAATGAATGTCAACAATTTGTCGATAACAATTATCAATCAATTGTGAAAGCTATACAAATTGGAACTAATCCCGCTGTTGCATGTATGGCGTTAATGGTGTGTGACAAAGACATGTGTAAGCAAAAATTATTTTTAATAAATTTAAAATTAAGTGATTTATTACTATTATTATTTTTATTAATGTAAACTTACTGTGCCCATTCTTCCATCAGCCGAAAATGAACCCAGTATTGACTATGTTGAAAAGGCAGTTACCACAGAACCAAAAAAAATAGACATGACTGACGAGTGTGCTGCCTGTGAAGCATTTGCTGCAGTCTTTGGTGACCGTTTAAGCAACAATAAGACTTTGAAAATTGAAGATATCGATTTGGAAGAAATATGCTATGAAGTTAAAGTGGTTTACAAAGAACAGGTAATTGCAACTTAATTATCCTATTTTCTATTAAAATTCAATGTTTAGCAGTGTTAGTGTTTCAGGCTTTGTGGAAAGTAGGAAGAGCTTAAATAAATACATTCAAAATTGTATACTTCCATTTTTATTTTTATAACTGTTATTAAATTGACTTTTATTAGTTTTTGAGCGGAATTTATTTCTTAGTTTTTTGAAAGTTAAGTAAAAAATATTTGTGTGAAAAAAATGTACCTAATTTTGATAGTTTATTTAGAAATCAAAATTGTACATGTGTTTTATATCATTAATACACATTAGTTACCATTGTTCATGCTCTATAATTAACTGTGTAAAATCTTGAACAATAGCGGATCCAAGCTCTTCAGTCCCTTTCCTGAACTTTCTCTGCCAAACATATAGTTAATATTGTACGTGTAATTACAGTCAGACCCAAGGAATAAAAGTGTTTGTATATTTTAACTCTGTCATCTTGGTACAATTGTAGCCATAAAATGATAATATTGCGTTTCTAATTTCTATTATTTTATAAGCTGAACTCTAAAAATTAATGCTTAGTGTCTTACTGTATAATTGTTTGTGTGTGTGTATGTGTTTAAACTTTACACCTTTAGAACAATAATTTACAAAATGTAACTATTATACGCAGTGTTTGGAGATGATTAACTCATATGCTCCATCTTTCAAAAATATTTATAACCGTATGCCTACATGGATGATGTGCGAAGAAATGTCACTGTGCAGTAAAAATAAAAGTAGTGCTGTCCAACAGTTAAGTAATGTCAACTGTTTAAAAGGTGTTGAATATTGGTGCGCATCTTCATACAACGCTATAGAGTGCAAGGTAATCATTGAATTAAATTGTATTGCTATTGTTTACCAAAAATTAGGCATGCTGAAAATTGTATTAACAATCAACAATATTATCTAAATCTAAAAAAATTAGTTGTTTTCTTATTTAAAACTGACCACTTTTTTTTATACAGTTTTTTTCATTTTAAAGAGTTAAAATTTTGTCAAGACAAAGTTGTACTGTAATTTAAGTATCCTCGTATTGCTGTTCTATAAAAGAGACTAATTAATAAATTATTTCATAATACACACAATCTATTTGGTCAAAGCTCATGACCCATCGGCCATGTTAATTAAATCTTACAACAATTAAATTGCTTTTTAATATCAAGTGTCATATTTTGTGTTTTAATTGTTGTTTAAATGAAAGAGTCAATTAATTTTGTTGCATTACGATATTGAACTCATTTTAATTTAAATACTTCAAAATTTCCTAAATTACTTAAAAGTTTTAATGTAATTATTGTTTTTTTTTTTTTCAGGCTGAATTGGTGTGCAAAGACATTTTGTAAAAATTTAAAATCGTTCATAAAAATGATATTATATTCTATACGTTAACAATTATTCAACACTTGTATGAAATACATATTATAATTATCATTATTAATGACTTATGATCTAGACTATAACTATTACTATTATTTAAATTGTGCGTCAAAAGTGTAACCTTATTAAAATTATATTTTTTGAATTTTGTCTTATAATATATAAGCATTGGTATTTTTTTATTATTATTATTATTATTTTAAACTTTCAATTAATAATTCTAGTTAATTTGTCGGTAAACAGTGTATTACTTTATGTGTTCTTATGATTGGCAAATCTTATGCGTGTAACTGTTTAATGGTCTTAACATTGTAAACCTTCAAAAATCTAAATTGTAATTTATTATAATATTAATGAAATAGTGTTTTTTTTTTTTATAATGTAAGAAAACAAAATATATTTATTAAGTTGTAAATACCAACTAAAGCAGTTCAATAAGTCTCATATTTTCTCAACAGTAATTGTTAGTAGTTACTAAGGCGGAGAGATGTGGCTTCATATTTTCCTAGGGCTATATTTTTTTTTACAAATATACTTTATTTCGGATAAATCCCTACAAATTTAAAACTATCTCACCGAAAACACATTCTTAAATGTGCCGCTGATGCTAGATTCAGATATACATATGACAGACTTAAGCACATTTTAAGTTCCTTTCTCTGAAGTGCAAGAACATTATAGTTCTAGTTCTGTTACTGGTATGTATTGTGTTTATAATTGATCGTGAAGTATAAATTATCATAATTTCTTGTAAAACAATTTTCCTTGTTACTAAAGATAGTAAGAGTAGGCCCTTTTTCTCAGGTGGAAATAAAATGTGTAGGAAGGAAATTGAAAGCTTTAATTTTCTCTCTCTTTTATTTTCACACAAAACACAGAAACAACTTCTATTTTCAAAGTGCTAATAGATCTAATGATGCAATAAAAGTTATGAAAATTTCACCACCTTAACTTGAGAACAACTTTCCTATTTTTTTAATTATTCTTATTTGTTGTCTTAAGTTTTCCATATTGTAAAAACCTAAATTTTTCAAAGTTTATTTGTAAAATATAATATTATATACTTAAATTGTGAGAGTTATTTTTAAATAGACTTCATTGATTTGTGTGGGATAAAATTGAAAGCCAAGGATTCCCTGTCATAAAGCTTTGGTAAATTTCTACATTCATTATAACCTTCTTAGAATTGTTTGGATTTAGTTATTATTATTTCAAGTAAGTGTACTCACAGTGAGTATTGAATTAAGTCAAAACTATTAACTATCAAAAATAGACTAGTTAATACTCTGTTGGTTGTCGAAAATCAATTATATTAAGTCACCAATGTGAATCAAAGGGTGCACAAATTGTAAATCTGATTCTGTACACAGATTGCTAACTATATCTCTGCGCAATCAATGGTATTTATTTTATTTTGTATTGTTAACAAATATAATTGTATATTAATGTATTTGTGGTGCTGTTCAAATTTATTTCATTATAATCCAAAAATCTGTTTTTTATGTTCCTTGGGTCAGCATGCTGAGCAAAATTACGTACATGGTATTAAGAGAGAAAAAACTGTTATATTTAGCTACAAATTTCATTTACTTTAAGCTAATTTCTAGATGGAACCAACTTTATGCATTAATATTAACACATTTTTTTTCTAAATTTGTATTTAAAGGTCAGCACTGCATTACAAATGGTCAGGTTTGGATGTCAACCTGTCATCCTTGACTCGGATAATATTGTTTTGCGTACTATTGTTCAGCAATTGATTGAAGTGGGACGTGATACATGTACTATTCAAAATTGCGGTAAGTTTTTCAATTAACTTGCCCTAAGCTGGTGTATGTATTGTTTATTTGATTTTTGTCAGTTTTTCTTTTATAAAATTTTTATATAATTAGTTGCAATCGGTATACTTAGTCATTGAATGATTTCCAAATTAAAATTTGTTAGTTTTGTTGGATTAATCATGTTCATTTTTAATGCATCAATTAACTTAATTAATTATTTTTTATAATCTATTTATATATAATTTTGTATGAAAATAGTAAACTTTGAAGACATTAGAACTTCTGGTTCTAGAATTCCTAAAATGTGGAATAAAATTTTACAAATGCCACAAAAAACTAATCAATTTCTTGTAGAGTTGTATCGAAACTAGTGATAAACATTAAATCTACTGGATACTACACTCGCAATAATTGTATAAAAATATAATAATAACAAAAGCTTGCTCTTATAAAATTATGCAAACGTAAATTTGACTTATTTAGTTTTCACACAAATGTCCAAAATCTGTTTTTTATTGTGAGTTTACAAAAAAAAAAAATTCCTGTCACAAAACGCAAAATGTGTGCACAGTTGTACTGATGATAGTCAAATGGTAACATTGTTATTTAAATACTTATTTACTTAAATAAGAGTGAATTTTTGTGGCATAGGGATTTGTTAATGCTAAGTTAATGCTTTAATCATAGTTATCTGTGCATCTTTTCAATAAATTCAATAAATCTTCCAAATTTTTTAGGATTGACTACCATTGTCATAAACCTCAACTTGTCAGTGGTGTATAATATATTCTCCAAGCACCTTTTTTTCGGCTTCTATTTCTTCCTTCGACCGCTTCAATTCTCATTTACACTCTAACTATAATAATAATTATTAACTAGTAAATTATAAATGTAATAATAGTTAAAAATAAAATAGCAACCTATTTTGAAAAAGAATAACATAATCTTGCCAGTTGCCATAAATGTTACATGCATTTGATCTGATGCATTACAAATTTACTTTTGTTTTGAAGGGGATTCACCTGCCATAAGACAGTTTCATCCCAAATGTACAATTTGCAAAGACGTCATTAAAGACATAAAGCACAAAATTGAAACCTCTCCAATGGAAGTAAGAATCTCTCTTTAAAATACAAAATAATTTGAAATAAACATAGAACTGGTTTGTTTTTCAGGTAGAAATCAAAAACAGGTTAGAATCGTTATGCGATCCTTTACCCAACAAAGATTCATGCATAACGTTTGTGGAGAAGTACACAGAAAAGATTTTAAACACTGTGTTGGACGATATCAAAGAAGATAGTGTCTGCAAGGAAATTGGATACTGTGTTAATTAATAAATAGACTACTATCGTCATATTGAATGAATAATATTTTATAAGTAAATTTTTGTACTGATACTTTAATTTTTAACCTACCAATAATATTACAATTTATAATAGTATAAAAGTGTTTAATTTTTATCTAACTTGTAGTAATAACAATTTGTTTATGAACAAAGAAATAAATGTAGTCATTAAAATTATTTTTGTAAATTGAATAATCGCATGCAATGTCTTAATGAATCCCAAAAGATTTTCATGATTTTTGAATTGTGATAACTTACATCAACTGTCTTAATAAAAACATCAAAGAAACCTGACACATGGAAAGCCTCAAATATTTCCAGGCTAATAAATTGTGCATGTAACATTTTTGTCAACTTGCAGAAAATTTAATTTATTTAGTTCATAAAAAAAAACTTAAAATTAGAGCAATGGTTAAAAGTAAAAACTAAATAGCGCATAGTCGTTCACACTAGTTTTGTTTATTGCGAATTGAAAATGTATGAATACATGTTACGGTTTACACTTGGTTTAGAGCATTTTAAATATTGGTGTCAACAACTTAAACTTAGTTGACTAGGTGGTTTAGAATTTAGTGTATTGGAGACAATATTAAGTAACTTGTGAATTGTTTCCAAACATTTGAAAAACAGAAAAATATTTTTGTTATTAATAACATACAGACTGACAAATTAAGAAGTTACAGCCAAATAAATCACATAAAATAGAAAAACAACTTTTTCATACAAGTCCATCTCTTATTTGATCAAATAAAAACTATTAACAATGCTATACATTGTACTAATTAAAATATAGTTAATATTTTCATGACACCCTAAACGTATTACATATTAATGTATTTTTTACATTTAATTGTAAACTAATTTACATTAATTTTGTGGTTGAAAACAATGTCTACGTGGATAGCCAACATTTATAATTTTTGCACATTTAAGCCATTTAGTAGATTAAACATTCACTTAAATTTGTTTTTAAAATTTTTAATCCGTTTGAAGTTACGGTTATCAGTAAAACTAATTCCTCAAAACAGAGCCTACAAGTAAAAATAGATTTCTTGAAGCAATCAGTTATTGAAGAGTTTCTGCAAATTGTATTTGGTCAAACGGGAACGTAATATACAGAATTAGTCATTAGATGACTGCATGAATCATCCACAAATTGGTGAGTTTTTGCCAATTGTAACCACTTAAGCCTTAAGGTAATAAGGAATGTAATCAATAACAAATGGCAGAACCCAAGTTTTAAACAAATCATACCTACTTATTTCTTTCAATTACTGCTATAAGCATATAGTTAGCAGATTGTTTATCATATAATTATCACTTATCAGTAACAGTTACGCCGCCACCACCATCTATAGATACACCTTGGGCGCCACACAACATGATTCGGCAAAAACTTTAGATTTTATTTTCTCAAAATTATTTGATATATTTTGAAAAAAAACTAGATGATGTACAACTTCAAATATCTGTCAATATAGGGGGATAGGTGGTTATTGACAGGAATAGATACATGTTAGTAGGTACTCTGAAACTGTTGTTTTTAATGTTTAGAAACATTATTTTTGGTAATAACAATTAAAAACAGAAAATAAAATAGGAAAATGTTTTCAAAAAAAAAAAAAATTGGAACACAAATATCAATTATCCAATCTAGAATATTTTTCCTTGCGACATTTATACTTTGGGGGATTATTATTAGAAAATATTTGTTAAGGAAAAAACAAATATAGAGGAACCGTCAAAATTAAGTTGGTTCTCAAAAAAACTGCAGTCAAACAAAAATATTAGGTTAGGCTTCACACCAAGCAAAATAGATTAAACTAGACTTAAACTATTAGTGCATTGAGAAAAAGTCAGATTCTCCAATGTGTTTTTTATGAATCAATCAAAATAATTGAGTCAATTTACAGGATAGTGATTGAGTAAAAAATATCTGGAATTTTCTTTTTACATTGTTTTCAAGTATTACAAAAAAATTGTCATAGCGGTGCGGTGTGCCAGAGAATTATGAAGTTGACAACTATAATTTAGCTTGGTCCTTAAAAAAACTCGTACAATAATTCAAAACTCTTTTCAGTATCAAAATCAGACGTTTCATTTACGCATAGCAGTTTTTACGTTTTATTCAGTATAGGTAGTGCTAGATGATCATCTTAACTGTTGACTCTACTGATTATAAGGCAATACACAACAATTTCAATCACTGTTCCTCTCACTATATAGCTGTATTGAAAATATTATGTTCTAAATACTTTAAATCTTGGTTCACCCAGATTCAGCAGTTTCCTAAATACAACAATTTATCAAAGTTCAAATTATTTTAAAAACGTCTATTGATACTTTATAATACATTAAGTGCGAACTATGTTGTTTTATTAATTGTCTTACTGTTTTTATTGCTTTTCATCTCCCAACTAAATATATTAACCTGTTATTGGTGACGCTAAATTTGTATTGCCATTAGACGTGCGAGCGTTTTGCTTATATAGGTATCAAATTTATTCTTATAGGAAATAAAATAGAAATGGTACTGAAAAGAACAAAAGGAAAGAATGTGATGAACATGTTTCTTATATTATATTGCAGAATAATAGTGATGCTGCAAAATAGAAGACTGTGGCACTGTGGTGCCATAATTTGTGCCACACAACGGCTCTATGCAGTACAAAATTTGGTATTGTCATTTTGGATCAAAATAAAAATTATTTTAACTAAACAAGGCATATTTTCAATTTTAGTACAAAAATTTACAGTTGAATCAGTGGTTCCAAAAACGTCATTTGTGTTATTGAATTGCTCAAAGCGTCAACAGGTCTACTTTTATGCATTAAAAAATTAAGTTAATTAAAGCATTAATTTTATCTTTTTATTTATTTAACGTGCTAATTTTGATAGTTAAATATTTAACTTTTTAAGAAAAAATATAAGATTAAACAAATATTTTTTTCTCTTTTAAAAAAAAAAAAAAATATTTGCAAGAAAGTTCCATATGAAAATACAAAACATTTTTAGTAGCGGAAATACTAGTTACAAGATATTATCTTTAATTTAGGTTAAATTAATTTTTTATTGTATCTAGTTAACTTTATAATTATTAAAAAAAAAATTGAACTTTTTATTTTTTAAACTGACTTAACAAGCCTATTTTCAATGCAAATACAGTACATTAGTAACAATCTGAAATGAATAAATAAATAAATATATACAAGTATTAGATATAAAAAGAAATGCGTTTATTTTTATTTTTAATTATTTTTGTCAATGAAATAACATATCAAAATATGGTACACCTTAAATTTTAACTAATTGAGAAAATTAGATTTACAAAATTGTGAAAAAAAAAAAATACATATATAAAATTTTTATATATATTTGTCTTAGAAAAATAAGGTTTATCCTTAAACATTTTATCACCTCAATATTCACACAACATGCACACGCAGTAATAAAATCAATATAAATAATGAGGTATAAAAATCAACATTTTTTAAATAGCAAATAAAAATTGTTAATACACATTATATTAGCTTATAAATTAAGAAAGTCTTTAGCGGTAGGGAAATTACTGTGGTTTTTGAGATCCCTTCTTGCCAATAAGGGATTTGTGAATATGTGGGATAACACCTGAAAAAAAACACCAAAATTTAAGTAAGTGTACAAAATTTGAAAGAAGTATAAATTATGATTATATTACCTCCTCCAGCAATGGTAGCTCTGATAAGTGTGTCCAACTCTTCATCGCCCCTAATGGCTAGTTGTAAGTGACGTGGTGTGATACGCTTGACTTTTAAATCTTTAGAAGCATTACCAGCTAACTCGAGAACCTGTGGTCAAACGTTCAGATTCTCAGAATTTCTATTGACTAAAGTATTAATTGAAAAATGTATATAAACCTCAGCAGTCAAGTATTCTAAGATAGCAGCACTGTAAACAGCAGCTGTGGCTCCAACTCGACCGTGGCTTGTAGTACGATTTTTCAAATGGCGGTGAATTCTTCCAACAGGGAACTGAAAATGAATTAAAATATAGTTATAAATTAAAATCTTTGATAAACCCATACCTAACTATGCACCATAATCCAACAGTTGAACAATTTTAAATGATACATTTAGGTATACTTATCATATAAAATTCATAGAAATATTTGTGGATGGGGGGCTTACAAAACAGTTACTGACTACTGACGTTGAGAAACAAACGTCAGATAATAAAATAATAATTTAAGCGCTATTTATTACAAATAATAATTATAAAGAATACCTACTACAAATCTAACATTGACTCGTTTAGGTAATATATAATATTTAACACACATGCTCCTTCAAACTCAACGGAATTCTATAGCCATGTTCGACACAAACATGTTTGCGTTAGATAAGACATCCATAATACAACATTCATTTGTGGCCGTACAATCGTACGATAGAATCACACAAACACGATCAAGTGTGGACTCCATAACAAGTGAACAAACTTTTGGGACTTTATTGTCATATTCAAAAATAATAACGTTTCAGGCCAACATTAAAGTTTAGTATAAATTATAAAATCTAGGAAATATTAAAATTGAATTCTATTAATGTAGTAAGACCAAATATGGCCTTAAGCCCCCACCTCCTCCAGATACCAACCACTCTGCTAGAAAACAATTAAGACAATTTCAACCCAGGGGAGCCGAGTTCCAAGACTTCAAACCACATTGGCCATACCAAGCTTGTTATTACCAAAAATGTCATCACAACCTGTAAGAGAAATGAGAATCATATCATCAACCATCTGTTCATCAAGCATCAATTCAGAAATACAATTTTTACTAAGACTTGACAAATTGAAAATTGACACATTGATGAGAGCCAGACAATCAAATTTAAATAAGACGGCAAAAAACTTTCAAAGTTTTATTATAATATGTACTTTCTAAACAACCTACGCAATGCCCGAAGTATGGTATTATCTATTTCAACGATTGATATTTCAAAAATAATAAATAATGATAAAAAAAAAAAAAGCATTAACTGAATGATACACAATTAATTGTATAGTACCTAGATTAAAAAAAAAAAAAAAAAAAAAAAAAATTAGAAGAAATGCTTTACATTATTATTATCATTTCAACACACAAAATGTTATAATACATAGCCTTCATACAACAGAATTTTACTCGTCGGTGGCGCCCTCTAACGGAGAACAATTAAACGAAAAGAGATTTACCCGTTTCATAAATGTAAATAACATCGGTAATTGCTAAATAACCCACCTACTATTTTAAAAATTTTACCTACTCTGACGTTATATCGTAAAGATAATTATATTAATTAGCATTGTAAATATTATTAGATTGCAAAATCAACGAGTAGAGACGCATAAATAACAAGTGGGTATATTAAAAACGAAAAAACCGCTTAAAAATATTTCGTTGCAATTAAACGTACGGGGATAATCAGCGCACGCAACATCGAAGAAAATGGCACACACACCGAGCGACATGAACGTGATGACGGCAGAAAAACGCCGCGCGCGGAAAAACGATCCATCGGTCATACATTGTTAATTCGTTTTTGGCGCGGACAATAACGGCCGGCGCGTCGCGGCGAAGAGGGGGCGCGGGGTAATCGGTTCCCGCCGCCGCCGCGCGCGCGACCGTTTCGTAGGAAAAAAAAAAATTCTGCCGCCACCGAAACGTAATGCACGTGTACGGAACAATTATTATGATACATATATCTATCGTGTCCGGCTCACCTGTAGTCCGGCCCGAGCCGATCGGGACACCGCCTTCGCCTTTGACTTGCCCGAATCTTTGCCTGCTTTTCCTCCGGCCTGAAAAGAAGCATCAGAAAAAACGTTGTAAGCCATATCGTACCAGTCATTCTCATTGTCGGGTCGCTCACCATTTCCACGCGCGTGCTTCGTGTAATTATCGAATCCCCGTCACTCGCAATACAATAATCGTCGAACCGTGTGCGGCGCGGGTAGGAACTCTGCGTTTTATGAGATCGCGGTGTGCGAACGGCGCGGCGGTCGTGCGAGAAATGTGCGAGCGGGAAAAAAAAAACCGTTGAGGACCGCCGAGTGTGCTGCTGCTGCTGCTGCTGCCGCCTTCCCGCCGATGGAACACGATGGTGGGGGGGGAAAAAAAAAAAAAAACGACGTCGTAAACAAGGTGCGCGCGCGCGGAGAGAAGCAAACGAAACCGGGAGACCGCGTCGGTTGACAACAGAAATCACAATGCACCGCGGCCTGCGCGTCGCGGACGGGAACGTCGAAACCGTGTGTGGCGCGCGCGCGCACGCGCAGTAGCCGCGGCCGCCATTTTCGGATGTCACGTGACCGGCCCGTGGCCAATGGGCGCGCGCGGTACCGACGGCGGCGGCGAGCGATTCCGAGGGAGACGCCGCCGCAAATCGATCGGTCCTACGCGCGCCGCCGTAATTTTGGTGTACGGCCGCCGCTGCCGCCGTAATTTTGTTGTACGGCCGCTGCTGCCGCCGCCGCAGACAAAGAAACTCTGCGGGTGAACGGCGTCCGAATGCCGCCAATTTTTGTATCTCTTTCTTTCTCTCTTCACCTCCTCTCGCACAGATCGGGGGAAAACGACGGTTATTGTGCCGCCCGAAACAAAACACCCTCTTACGTCGTCGGAGATTTTTTTTTTGATAGAAATCCTAAAATTATATACAAATACGCATTGATTTGGAGCAAAAAAAAAAAAATAATAGTGGCACGTAGTGAAAATGAAAAATATATATCGGACCATCCAGGGTACTTGATTCAAAGGGGTACTTGCGCTAAAATATTTTTCATAAAAAGCAGACGAACACCGAATAATACCAACCACCCGTTAGGTAGTGACTGGTTACGAAACCGCGAAAAACAATTCCGAAAATAGGTTGTTTGTGTGTCCTCTTAGCCTACTGTGTGTTGAACACGTAAAATATTGACGATCGTTGATTAAGGTTTCCAAACTAATCGGTAGTGGGCGTACACAGCCTGTAACACACGTTACACATTTGATGTAGAAACGTTCTTCTCACCACAACTCAAATACGTTTCTAGAGAATCCTATCCACAATCAATGTGTAACCAATTATGATCTGTGGTACGACGTTATGGTAAATAAAAATATTCCAAATGTCGCTTTGAGTACACGACACATAAAATATTATATTTCTCGAAAAGCAACCTAAGGAGGATCCCCAAAGTGCTTTCAATCACAATAAAAAAAAATTCAATTCCAAATGTTTTTATATTAGGTAATTTTTTTTAAAGTTTTTGTTTATAATAATATTAGCAATATGACTTGAGTGTAAACATATGACGTATAATCCACAAATATCAAGTTAAACACAACTGCTTAACAAATAATATTATGAATCTTATACGTAGGAATGAATAATATTATGTAATAACAAAAAATGTTCTAATGTCTTAAAAATTCTATATAAAACAATAAAACCGTAATAAATAATCAAATAAATGTTATAAACTCGATAGAAAAAAATTATAATATATAGAACAATTAATAATTTTAGGGCCAAGTAATTTATCGTGTCTTAGTTATTATAAGAATCTAAACGAAAATGACTTAAAACATCCATAATTTTAACCATTTTTAATGGAATTTCTTAATTATGATAATTTATACTAAGTATGCAAAAAGAGTATAATGTTTAAATAGCTGTATATATAATATGTATATACATTATGGGATATCAAATAACAATTTATACTCCAGTGTACAGTAGCATTGAACAGGTATATTAAGAAATTAAAATTTGTTTTGTTAAAATCTGATGTTGGATGAAATAACATTGGTGACAGCACCACTTGAGATGACACCGGATCGGAATTCTTCTTGTGCTTTAGCAAAACTGGCACCAGAACTACGGTAAATTCTATGAATCTGTGTAAATAACATAACGGTTAA
Organism: Hormaphis cornu; assembly: GCA_017140985.1. Taxonomy (NCBI): domain Eukaryota; kingdom Metazoa; phylum Arthropoda; class Insecta; order Hemiptera; family Hormaphididae; genus Hormaphis; species Hormaphis cornu. Next base: position 33,041,031 of record CM029360.1, read on the forward strand.
TATATGTTCACGTGACCGTCTTTTTTTTTTATTTTTACCTTTGTCACCAACAACAAATCCATCACTAGGCCAAAAGCAAAAGCAACTCCCAACATTGACGCCAATATACCAAGGAAGGTGGAATGCCTTTCAAGTAGACTAATGGCGCTAAAAATTCCACTGAAAATAAATATAACAATTAATTGTTTTAATAATTTCAGAATGTGTAAAATAGTAAAAAATCAATTACCAGTAACCCGAATCATTTGTTCCAACAACTTGCACAAACGATATTAATACTTGAATACAAAATACGAAGAAGAAGAGCATAAAGTTGAAAGAACTATCATCACTGCAAGCAAATGTAAATGAATAAAAATAATAATATGAATCATATCCCAATGGTCAATTATATAAGCACGTCATAAAATACCAAAATGTAAAAACAAATGTTCTTACCGGAAAGCTTTATATCCCGGACGAAACCAAAATAAAAATGAGAGTGGTACTAATATTCCACAATATAAAATTGAATAAATAAATCGAGAAATTTGTCCATCCATTAGAAGAAGTAATGTAGCAAACAATGTATTGGTTACTAACAAACCAGTATGGTCTAAAAAAAAAATTCAACAATATAAATCATTAATTAGCATAATATTATAAGAGCTTTGAGCAAAAACTTACATAACCACAAGTAGTAAAGTTGCCGAACAATGTGCTGAAAATGTGGAGGAATTTCTACACTAATATCCAAGTAAAAACAAGGTTGATAACAAAATCCTTTTGGTAATGGTGGCCAATTGTTTTGACGAACTGAAATAATTAGATCAATAACACCAAACTGAATAACGCAAAAATATCTAACAACAAATTGTACCATTGATTGAAGCACTGCGTAATTCTTCTTCTCTTCTGTCTAATTCAGCTTGTCTTCGATCAAGTTCAGCTTTTCGAGCCTTATTTGATAACAATAAAGTATTAGCATTTCACATTAATACATGTTAAATTTTTTATAGGAAGGTACCAATAAATCAGCAGACACATCACCAGGATTTCGTCCATAAGTAGGTGCAACTTGTGATGTAACGGGATATTCTTGTGTGGGTGACATAACAGCTGGCATAGAATTTAGAGGTGGATTGGCAGCTCCCCTTACGGGAGGTTTCTGTAATGTACATAAAAACAAAAATGTAGTTAACAGATGGATTAATTTTGTAAAAAAAAAAAAAAATCTTGCACTTAACCATAAAATATACACAAAAACGTAAGAATACAATTATTTTCTATTGGTGATAAATAATTACTACAAACACGAAACAAGAGTAGGTATGCTATAAAAAATAACTAACGAAAACCGCTACAATATATTTAAAATAAAATAATAGGTAAATGCAATTGCTATAATAATTTTACCGCATTGTTAACAACATTCTGATCCTTTCCAAATGGATTGAAGTCTTCAATTAAAGACTGTACTTTATTATTTGTTAACTCTTTGACTGAAGGATCCTAAAAAATAATTAAACACAATTGTTCCCTTAGGTTTGCTTAACTATTACAGTACATACCTATGTCTTAGCATTTTGTGGCTATCACACATATTAGGTATGTTAATGCCTAATACATATCGGTTATTTTAGATTTATCTAAATCTAAATAAATGAAATGAGTGTTCAAAGTAGTATTTAAGTGTTAATAGAAACATTATACCCAAAAGTAAACACGGATGTTTGTAATAAGTGGAAAAATTGTTGAAAGTAGAAATAAGTATTATGAAGTTATAGGTTTCTGAGGACAGCAAAAATACACGCCGTTCTAAAACCTAAGAAGACGTTTGAAACAGATTATGACAAAAAAGTGATAAATATCGGTCACGCCACTTCAAGTCAAGTGAACACCGAGTAGGCATTTGATTTTTTTCAATCGTTCACGATTTTTTGTTTACGCATTTCCAATGATGGTAACGTCTCGTCAAAAGTTAAATAACAATCTACCTGAAACGGGTGACCCGCGGTGGGATCTCCAAAAGGATTCTCGTCCGGTTCGGCCATTAGTACGGTGTTATGTAACACTTAAAACGCCAAACTTGTTGTGTTTCGTTCGCCGAAAGAAACGAACCGGCCAAAACTATGATGTAGTGCGACAAATTAGAACTCGTTCGATGGAACTAACGCAAACACGAGTCACGATGGCGGCTGATCGCCAACAAATTATAACACGGTTTTAAAAACGATTACAAAACACGACGGGATAGAGGAAAAATTGTTCGGCGTTGAACGTATGTCGTGTGGCGTACACTATCAGCAACAAACGAAATAATAATAAAAACCGATACACAAACACAGTGTGTGTACGAGACGAATTTATCGTAAAATTGCCACGCTATTAGTTTGCGATCACGACGTTCTCGGTAAACGAATTCGCCGGCGAGGAATATTCACGGTCTTCGTAAGATTCCGTCATCAAATCGATGATTGTATTTTTTATCGTTTTCCGTTCTAAAACTACTATTTTTTTTTTTTTTTTTTACACGTATAAAATAAAAAAATATTGGACACGAATAATAATTATAATACATCAGTCGGCGGAGCGGCTGATCTCTCTTATCTCTATCGTTTTGCGATGCGCGCTATCAGTCACGTTTCCGAGGCGTTTTTCAAATTTCGGTGCGTCCGGCGCACGGATAGGAACAAATATCGTATTTTCTTCATTGTTGTTTCAAAGTCTAAAACTTGTTGCCCGTTGAATGAAATGCATTCTTGTGCGGTCAAAACGGAAAGTTAGACGTATAACCATAGTGTAATTACGATTGAGACGCATAATTAATGATGTACAAAATGGCTAAAAAAAATATAAATAATAACCAGGAAATATCAATCGCGCAGCCTACGTAGGAAAATGAATTTTTTCTAATGAACTAAAAAAAGGCGCTGCGATCTTGTTGTTGTGCGGTCAAAACGGAAAGTAAGACGTATAACTATAGTGTAATTACGATTGAGGCGCATAATTATGTATAATTAATGATGTACAAAATGGCTAAAAAAAATATAAATAATAA
>CM029360.1:33059124-33185097 GCA_017140985.1 Hormaphis cornu
TAATGTATGTTAAGTGACATTTTGATCCTCGATGATAACTATCATTGATTTATTTATTTTTTTTTTTACCTTTTGTGCTCCGCTCGTAGTCGGATTACGGACGTAATCTGCAGAGTGTGATCCTTTTACCCATTTTTGCGGTATCTATAATTGCGAACATTTGTTTCCGAGAATGAAAAACACCAATCGGTCCGATATATCATGGACAAGCATCTTAAAAGTTGTTTGAGGATTGCCACAACTTTAATTGATCCGGATATATTGATTCATTACCAAGCACTATTCGTGAAATATACTTAAATAATCATGTGTGAAAATTCTATGTATACATAGTTATATCCAGATAAAAAGTTAAAAAATCTATTTTGAATCGAATATTCTTATTAATTTTGTGTACTTATAATGTGTTTAGTTGTTATATTGTTAAAATTTTTCTTACCCGCCCGTTTTGTTTCTTTTGTTTGAATAAATTGTTATTATAATTTTCCCAAAAAAAGCAATTTCAAATTTCACATTAGTCTTATTATATTTTTAATTTAATTCAATTATGTATAAATATATTTGTTCCTCGTAATTATAAATAAAACTAGCTGTCCTAACCTGGCTTTGCCCATGTTTAGTATGGTTTACTATAAGTTTCATTTTTTTTTTTTCATTTTTACTCCCTCCCCATAAATTTCACCCCCTACAAACTCCCTAACAGGCTCAATTTTGGAAAACACTATAAAAGACTTTTCATTAGGTATGGTTTTTATTAGGTACCTCTTTACCTGGGTTTAACATTGAGAAATATCAGATAATTTTATTTTAAACTGTTTGCCACACAAACAACCAAAAATTGATTCCACGTAACACATACTACGATACAATTCAAAATAAAACAAAAAATTATCGAGTTTTCGACGAATTTTGTGTTTGAGGTCACTCTAAAGGGTGAAATTTTGAAAGCATTATACGCCTAAAAACCGCTTCTTGATGTCAATCCAAAAAAAATCTCCTTAAAATAGGACAAATAATTTTGGAGCCAACCTCGGACTTAGATAAAACAATTTTAGCATTAGATGTTAATCATGTATAATTATGTACCTCAGGGGGGGGGGGTGATTGTGATTAATTTTTTTTTTTTTTAGTAAACTCGTAGATTTATAACCAGTTAGATATCGTATTCTATTTAACATACTTATCATACAGCGTAGAGTAAAAAAAAAAAACACAATAATAATACAAATATAAAATGCCTATATATAATTCGAATTTGTAGGTACTTACTTAATATTTTTGTATAAAAGAATGATAAAAACTATTCCATACTTAAAATTTTAGCGTTCTAGATTGTATACAAATATATAACATCCCAAATTTTCTGTTTTTTTTAGTATTTCTTCTTCTAGCTCTTGATGAGGTACTCCTTAAAAATACGTCTGAAGCCTATTGGCCCTTTTTGGCCTATTTGTCGCTAACGCTCAGAATCTAAAAAACATTTGAACATTCACGTGGACTTCTGAAAAACAGGTTTAATAAAAGTGTAATTAAAATATATGCGGTACCTACACCTACAACAAGATGAATATGTTGATTAGCGGAAAACAGAGATAATTAGGTACATGAAAAACAGATAACAAAACAAACTATGTACCTACATGTACCTACTATTTGTATTTTTATAAATATTTATTTTTTTAACTTCACTATTTATTAATTTTTATTATTTTCAGAGTTGGTTAAATTAACGTGCGTTTTAAATTTATTTATGATTATTTTTTATAAATAATACAGTACCTATCTATACTACGGCCACTGAGAGAGCGCTTTTGGGCGGCGACCAAAATTCGTCCGATCTCGCGCATTCCCACCACCTAACCTTCCCGAACGCTGGCCGCCGCCACCGTTGGCGCTACCGTCGCGGATCGACGGTCGACGCATAGCGAGTAGGTAGTAGAGTGGGAGAAATTTAGGTATGAAACCGCGGAACCAATTCATTTGGATGCGCGAAGGAGTAGCGCTCTCTCAGTGGCCGTAGTATACCTATCTACCTACCTAGAATTTTACATGTAATAAAATACCCCAATGCCTTGGGGTATTTTTTTAAAGAGATATAATTGAAAAATTGTAATTAAAACACAATTTTTGAAACCTGCAGATCACATAATAGGACGGATAATAAATTTATTACTCAAAATAGTCAGTAAAATTCACACGCATTTACCTATATCACCCACAAGGACCTTGGGGTCATTTACAACAGACTATATATTATAAAGTATTTTTTATTTAATGTGCAAACTTTCTTCAGTTTTAAACCAATATGAAGTATTGCCGCATTAAACTTGTAGTTAATATAACAGTTTAGATTATGACTATACAGATGTAAATAAATTAAAAAACCTAACTTAACATTTTTTTCTGAGTTGATATTTTTAATTGGTCAGAAAAAGAAAGACTCGCTCGTCGATCAAGTTAAAAATCTTCTAAAACAAATTTTGTATTTAGTTTTTAGGTTTGCACGGAAAATCTTAAGAATTTAAATTTTAACAATACCTACTTACATAAAGCCAACATAATTTGGTTGTAAATATAAAATGTATAAAAGTGTTTTACGCGCTCAAATTTATGGAACTCGTTTGGTTGGAACTCGTTTGAAACCTATTAAATTTTTTTTTTTTTTGCTTGTAAATAGGTAATGTATTTGGCGTTATATATTAGTGTTTTATGTACAACTATATATTATATATTTATGTATAGGTATATTATGTATGTATAATTTGAGACTTGAGAGTGCAAATAATAAAATAGGTTGAGCCGATTTTTATATCGTATGCATTTTATATTTATACCACCCACGAGAATATATGTTATTAATAAATACCATCTTTATCATTTTTACATATATATTTCTCTTCTGCCGTGTGTAAGTATTCAAACTCTTCCTAAACGGCTATACTGATTTTTATGAAATTTTGTGAGTGCGATTTAGAGAATGATTTAGATTCACAATTTAATCGGAAATTCCAACCCTCAGGGTTGTCTCAAACCATAGGTGGACTTAGGAGTGGGCTATGGGGGCATAAGCTCCCCAAATACAACATAAATCGGAGTTTTCCTTTCAACAATGTGTTTAAAACACTATAATTACTTTCCATTTTTCATGTGGCAGTGAAAATACTGTTATAATAATAATTTTGGATATTATCCATAATATTTATTTTACGGACAAACTGAAGTTATACAGTACAGGAATGGGTGTTGGGCAGTGATATTATTGATGAAAATAGTTGAAACTTGAAAGTTGATCCTTTACGCATTACCTACTGGCTATAATATTTTCAAATTATTAATCTTATCGACACGAGTTTCAATAAGGCGCTATAGTTTCGATGGTCAACAGCCAAACGGATATAATCTTGCAGTGCTGAATCAATTTAAATTTTAATTTAAAATTAATAGTATGTATAATGTATATCATAAACCTCTCTGTCTTAATTTAAATGCTAATAATTTCGTTTAGAATCTAGTTAATATTTTAAAGAAATTCTTATTGAATTATTATCGATTTTTCATTTTATATTTTGATGTTGGTGCGATGGTCAGATGGTTGTCATTCGTCAGTCGTCACTTATCCGGCACCCACTCCGCACGCCTAACTCCAACCTAACACGCCGAAAATCAAAAACACTGAAAAATAATTCAACCTTCGATACTGCTCAGTGGTATTAATTTTTATTTTCATAACTTTTGATTTTACAATCTCATTTGTCTTGCTTAGTGTGCTATTATTATAATGATTTTTTTAAAATATAAAACACTTTAAATCTTTTTGTTAAATTACGAAGTGTAGCATCATCCTGTCTGTTTGAAAAAGTTATGAATTGAACCCGGCTTCTTTCTGATAAATATTTATTGTCTGAAATATTTATTGAAATTTTGTTTTATTCTTGAAATAATCTCATATTGTAATATTGATTATAAATGTAATATAGTATATATTCTAATGAATGATATAACTTTTTAATATCAGTACGAACAAAATCATATAGTTTGATTTAATTGTGATTTTTGTAGTTATAAAGTACCTAGGAACTTGGTAGTTAGGCAGTGATCGATAATGGACAAATGGGAAATTTTTAAAAAAACATTTGAATTAATTTGTAAATTTTTCTAGAAATATACAATTGGTATTTATTGATTAAAAAATAACGAAATAACTAAGTCGATTTCGTGAAAAACACTTTTGCCATCCATTTTACCGTTTTTTTACTTAGTTTTTTGGTTGTTAAAATTTCAAAAAAACCAGTTAACACAGTATAATGCAACAAACAACAAAAGCAAAAACAAAAATGAGAGTAAAATATTTATCTATATAATGCCGACTGCTCGGAAAATTTGAAAGAAATTACTATCGTAGGAAAAACAAACATACATCATATTATGCTAAAACAAACGCGTCATTCTTCAAATCACTCTGAACGATTGTACGGTACAGTTTGAAATTTAAACTGTAAAACTTATTATTTTTTTATTTATCCGTATTTTTTTATGCCATTTGAGCCCCTCCAAATTTTTATCCTGGATCCACGCCTGACAAGAGTTATAATAGCGTAATTTTGGTGTTATTTTGTTATACGATTACAATATGTACTTGCAAGTTCATTCCATTTTTAGTTTCTGAGCGCAGCGAAGATTGTAATGTTTTTACAATGAAATTTTTTTTTTTTTGTTTTTCAATGTAAACACTTTTTCGGGTAAAAGGAATGCTCCGATTTTTAAAGCCAGTAACTTTTTCCGATAGGCCTGCAGACTCGCTGGTGATACTTAGGTTCTCGTTTTCTTTTTAAATTCTACTTAATTTTTTAAGCAAAAAAAAAAAAAAAAATTAAGAATCATCGCGCACGGCGAAAAGTTTGAAATTTTCTGATTTATTTTTTTTTTTTTTGTGACCCATCGCAGCTACAACACACGATTTTCCGCTTACGAAATAAAATAACACACGTTACTTTACAGTCCGGCTGCACCGTACAGACGTATTTTTTCGTTAAAAATTTCGTGCAGCCGAAACACACGTATTCGGGCCTCTGAGTTAGCGGCGGACAAGCACTATAGCTGATAAGACTGCGGGTGGGCGATCGCTGTCAAAACGTTTTTCTTCTGTGTATCTATACGTAGGTGCATCGCGTTATTTATCGATGACTGCCGCCCACGAGCGGGGGAATTTTAAAGCGTTTGGGAGTCACATACGTATATACATATTTTATAGTTTATACCTACTTTTTTTTCTCGTCTTCTGTGTCGAACCCAAAAACGTACCTACATGAAAATAATATATACTACTTACACACTACAATATACACCGGCAGGATACCGGCGAGCTTATTATTATTGTTATTCGATGGTCATCCTTTTAATTACGTTCCCGTACCTACAGTAAACGATTTGATGAAACGCTGCGTACGGTTGATTTGGAAAAATATTGTACGGGGACGCAGCTGAACAAAAACGACATATTATCTAACGATATATCATGCTTATAGTATTGCATCGTTAAGCGGAACCAAATTAGAAAAGAATGAACGATGATGACTCGAATAGCTGCGCTCAGACCCTATTGAATATTGAAAATGGTAGAAGTGTATATAGAACACCCTGTGTATAGAAAACATATTTCACTTAATCAAGGGTTGAATAGAACGCTCCAAAATCTTTTGATACAAAGGTCCCCCCTGCAAATTTTTCCCAACTTAAGCCCTGCCTCCCCGCGAATACCTAACCTTCTCCCTTTATTCAAGTGTAAAATATTTAAAAAAATTTTCAAACACTGAAAGCTCAGAGGAAGAATAATGGATATATGACTTTGATTCATTTTTCACGACTTTTTTCATACTTTTGAATTTTGAGTGTTTAAAAATTATTTTAAGTACTCAAAATTTAAATAAAGTTGATCTCGTATCTTACAAATTTTGAGTAAAATATTTCTCCACCACGGTTCGTCACTGAGGACTAATCATTGAGTCACTGCTTAATTCAATTTGAGTCGCGCATTAATCGGCGCTGTAGCTGCGAATAAGGGTCACGGACAACATTGTTCGCGGGAAAAGTTTTCCCATCTCGGAGAACAAACGAAATTGAGTAATATTTTTTTTAACCGCAGAGTGCAGATGGATTATGTATACAATTTTATAAGTCGGATAAAAATTCATGTTATTCGGTTTTATTTATAAAACTAAAAAAAAAAAAATAATAATATGTGCGTGAAATCGACCTTAAAATTGATATTTTCGATCAAACCTAAAGCATGGTTTAAAATTCAATAGTGTTGAAAAATTAACTTAAATGCGACTCGTTAACAAACGAAATGTTTTTAACTAAAAAAAAAAATCCGGAATCGGTCTAGGTTGCGTGGGTAGTTTGACGGAGTAGCGACTACGCTTTGGAATGGTTTGGAAATACTATTTAATTAAAATAAAAAATGAATTAACGTACTATTTAACATCTGAAAGCAATGATAAATCATTGTCATTGAAAAAACGATTCTGAGCAAGCTCAGTTATCCAGTAAGCTGTCGTAGTAACGTCCAGGTAAAAACTTAATTTAACAATAAAAACGGTCCAAAAACTCCGAAAGTCGTATGCCACGTTTAAAATCATATTAATTTAAATAACGTGCCGTGAAAATTTTAATACGTAATGACCTATACCGATTATAATGGTATCGGTTTCGATTCGATCGGACAAATACTCGCCACTCCACCTGGCTTTTTAGTATAAATGTGTGTGTTTTTGGACTCGGAAAATGTGTAAAATTCAATAATTTTTTCGGAATATATTACAACTTAAAGCCACGATCTCAACTTTTTTGTGGTGTTCAAAGTTAAGATCGGAGTACTCTTTCTACACGAAAACGTCATCACGAACCGCTAAAAATTGTTCGCAGTAAAATTCTCAATTTGTTTTTGGTTTTTGATGTATTACTCGAAAAGTGAGCAAAATTGTTTGAAAAATATCAGAAAAGTTACTGATTTTAAAAACTGAAGCGTTCCTTCTAAACGGAAGGTTCGTCGCAAATCTTAAAATTTCAGAGTTTTGGCCGTAAGACTATCTAAAATTTCTATTTTTTTTTTTTTTTTTTGGTTTAAGTTCTACAAAAGTACCACCGGAGTCCTTTTAGAAAAGTTACCGACTTTGAAAGTCGGCGGATTTTCCTTCAACGCGAAATTTGGTGAGAGAAAAAAAAACATTACATATTCGTCGCTCGTCAGAATCTAAATAACTATTCAAACATAACGAGAGTATACTGACGTCTGAGCGTGTGCAGTGTGTAGTGTGTTGTACAATCTTGTTATCTTAGACCAAAAACCTCTAAAAACAAACATAATAAACGAAATAATAACTATACTATACTCGGTACACACAAGTGCAACGTATCTCACAGTGTTTATACCCAGCCTACGCACATGATTCGTGTTTTATTTTTTATTTTTCCTTTTTCGGCCAAGCAGCCGCCACTCAAACAGGCTGCAGATGTGCGAGTCTCTTATCATAAAATATATATATATATATATATGCGTATAATACAAACCTGCAGGAATGCGGACCGCTGCAGCTGCAGCTGCCCGGTATATACAATCCGACGCGATTCCCGTCGGCACAATAATAATAATACGATAATAAACCGTCCACCGAGTGTATAAAATATCAGCTTGAATTTTTTTTTTAATAGAAATCGGACGGGTCAGAACTAACCGAAAGGCCGCGGTGTAATCGTTATCATAACCAACCGGTTTGCATACCGAACGCCCGCATAATATTACACGGCGTGATCGAAAAGTCACGCACACCAAACCGAGGGGTTCGGGGGTCGTTTAAGGTGTCCCCCGCATGACTCGAGCACGTCGCCATTTCAAAAAACATTTTTATGCTCCTAAGGCAACCCGTACAGACCTAAAAGCTAGAGTCGAATTCGTTCCATTGAAATGAATCTAATTCTGTAAAAAGATTTCGGTTCTTTAATCTTTTTACCAGGTTAATGTGGGAGTCGATTTTTTATTTTACGCGTCGTGTTGTTTTTACGTTTACCGAAAAACTATTGAAATTTCGAAAAACTTATACGATATTCGAACACGTTTTTAACTGAAGAGTTGAAAATCGACTCCTCACAATAACCTGGAAAACAGGTCAAAATCTTTTTACAGAACTGAATTCGGCCCATTTTAAGAGAACGACTCGACGCTTCTAGGTCCGAAACAGTGCGAAAACTCCCCGCGCCCAATTCCCCGATTGGCCAATCGTGGATAGTTTTCTCTCTTAGATTTAGTATTTTTGATTTATCATATTTGTGTGTACGAATTCGCAATCTACGCAACACTCGATACTCGAGTAACTTTTGTTTACAATTTTTTTTTTTTTAATAGCTGGATGTAGATTTAATAAATATATAGTTATGAATGTTTCTACAACACCTAGGTATAATACGTGTATAATATGTACATAACGTTTATCCGTGTAAATGTTTTTCAAATACCTACAATATTTTATACAGTAATAATTGCATCTCAATTCTGTTCGAAAATCGACTCTATGTAAGAAATGACATCAGCGTGTAAATCACTCATATTCAAAGCTGCACGTACGAAACGCCATCTATGGTCTTACTAAAAATCATGTTTTACATAGTGAAAAACAAACAAATTCCTATACATTTAATGTGTATGAGATTGTAATCAATGTATACACATTGATAATTACCTAATAATATTAAAACGCATTTATCGGTTTTGTTTTGTTTTTTTTTTTTTGTAACTACATAATAGTTAGGTTTACGATTTTTCAACGGAGATTATTAATATCAACACGACGTTATTAATAAATTGTCGTTGAAAAAACGTAATGACAATACCATTATTTATATATGACATCCGAGTATGAGATTTCGTTTGGCATCCCTGTATAATTTACTTCCGTGGTCTCTTCGTATGGACGCGCTGTTGAGATAGATATAGTCTTTTTCTTGACTTTCTGAAACACGAATAACAGATTTTAGAATAAAAATCACACGCAACTGCGCGCACGACGTGCAGGTGAACGGCGGAGTCGACGCTACGAAAAGTACTCGTCCTTGACCCATTGAATTCTTTTCGGTTGGGCGCATTTTGATCGCCTGTGTTCCCGCTGCCTACGGTTACAGTACTACACGTCGAGTGGCGTACCCAGAAATTTATTAAAGGAAGGTATGTAAATACTGGGGAAAAAAAACGAATTCTAGTGTACTTTTTCTAATTTTACATCGAATTAGCACAATCTCAGTTGTTACAATTATTAGGGAGCTCAACCCGCTAAAACCGTATAAAAAAATTTGGGATGTTATATATTTGCATATTAAATAAGACTATAACAAATTCAAATTCTGAATATTTACGTTATCGGTGTTTTGTAGTAACAAAATAACTAGCCGATTATAAATCAATAAGTTTTATTGTTGTACTTATGAAAAAATAATCGCTGTATATAGTGTCAAAGTTTCTAGATAATAATATAATATAAGATAATTTTAAAAAACAGAAAACCTTGGTATAGCGTATGCACGTTGGAAATTCATTATTCTACTACAATAGGTAGTCGTACGATGGTAAATATTGATTTTTGTAGAAAGTATTTTTAAACATGTAATAAATTATAAAACACAAAATTCTGATATATTTTAACTGTGTTCTAAAATACTAGGTACTGTATGGTTTTTTTTTTTTACTTTTGAAATAATTATAAAAGGTATATTTATACCCAATTTTTTATTAATATATTTAATTTTTTTTTTTATGTTATCAAAATTTAATTATATTAAATTAGTTCAACATTTTTAGTTAAGAATATTGTACGATCATTTTTTGGAACTCGGAATTCGAGCTTTGCTTTTGAAGACTTCAGTTTATCATGTATGTAGGTATATAAAATTGTCTAAGTAACAAATTTTCGAAATAAAACAAAATTATTATTATTGTTAGTATACGATCGTTGGCGAAATTTCGGCGACAAATAAGATTTTGATAGTAAAATTACAGAAGTCGGACAATCCTGACCCAAAATATTAAATATTCTCAAACTGTAAAATAAAGTCGTCGGTACCTACTCAAAATTCTTAATGGTCCTTACAAAATTCACAGCGTGTTTTTTTGTGAACATAGAATTTTCTTTAAGAATACTTGGAGAATATTGAATAGCACATCTGCCCAGTATATAGTATTATAGTTAGAGATGATGACTGCTGGATGCGTATAAAACATGAATTGGTTGAAAAAATAGAAGGGTCCAGTAAATACAAAGAACGCGCATATTAGGTATATTATATGATATTATTTCTGACAGCAAATAGTTCAATTAGAACATTTCATTATTTTGCCTTTTAATTAAATTACGGCATTTGGAAAAATGATTGAAGTCTAAAAAAAAATTTTAAAAAGTAAAAATTGATATCCGTGCTATATCTTTAAAGTCAATAAAACAAAGAATTTTGAGCCAGATTATAGATAATTCAAAGCGAATCTCGAAATTCTGTGCTCAACAGTTTGTGTAAAAAAACAGGAAAAAAAAAAAATTCACAGAACGGAGATTACAAAATATTGTAATTTACACAATTTACACAATTACAATTTAAAGAGGTGCTCAAAATTGAATTCCGTTTTGTGAGTTTTTATTTTCATGTTTTTGTATACATGCCGTTGAGCATAGAATTTTGAGATTTCGTATCAATTATTTAACCGGCTCGAAATTTTTTGTTTTATTGCGACTTTAAAGATGTGGGGCACCGATTCCGATTTTTATTTTTTATAATAGGTTGCATAATATGCAATACGTGATTTAGGTAAGTGGTAACGTAACGATAAGTGTATAGAAACTATAAATACTATATACAAATAACTATATATATATGGCTGTAAATGCTATGTGTAATAAATCACTCGGAGAAAAATCGGTATTTATATTATACAAATGGTATTTTATTTGATTTAATTAACAACATTATACATAATAATAATATTCTTACATTCGACTAATGATAAGTATATAGTAACCAATCCGACATTGGTCGGTTACATATTGATGCGGGAATAACATTTTCTCTGTTTTTTATCGAATTACATATTTTTAGGTAAATTTGAACAAAGTGTTTTTCACTGTTCAGAGGCGTATTTTGAACGGGTAAAAACGGCAACGGTCGGCCAGCTTTTGGCTCGCACGACCTTGCTTTCTTCCGGCTTCCGCGTACTTATCGACGGGACCTTCCGCTCGGACGCCGGCTTAAGCTTCACCGTGGACAAAATCTCCGGAGAGATCTCCATCCTCAGTATCGGTGGGAGCGCGGGGACGCTAGCCGCTCCAGGAGCGCGGGGCTTCCTCTCGCCGGAGAACGGTTCTGTCGGCGGCGGCCGTTCGACCGTGGCCGGTGCAGCAGGCGTCGCTAGCCTCGCCGGCAAGGGGGTCTTCTTTAACTTCACCGACGCCAGCAGTTCCGGCGAGATTTCGTATCTGACCGGACCGGAACCGGCGGCCGGTGCCGCGGACGTCTTTGGTTGCGCCTGCGCGGACGGTGGTGACGGCGGCGCAGCAAACGACGGAGACGTCGCCGTCGGCTGTTGCGGTGCGGGAGAAGGGGACGGCGGCGCGACCGAAACCGTCGCTGGAGGTGCCGTCTGCATCGACGGAGTGGACGGCGGCGAAACTGGTTGCTGCGGCCACCGCGCGTACCCCGGCATGGGGGGCAGCCGTTGCGGTGCGGGTGCCGACGGCCACTGAGGGTATCCCCCTGGTGCCGCAGGCGTCAGCTGTTGTGATGCTGGTGACGACGGCCATAGTTGGTGGTACCCCGGCATGGGAGGCGGCTGCTGCGATGCGGGTGATGGCCATTGAGTGTACCACGGCGCCGGGGGCATCTGCAGTTGGGGCGAGGGTGCCGGCCACTGTTGGTGGTACCCCGGCGGCACAGGAGCCATCTGCAGTTGAAACGTTGTCGGCGTGTAGTACACGGGCTTCCTGACTTGTTCTCGTAATTCCGCAGCCAAAAGCGTCCTCTCAGTTTCGCCTGTGCACGACGAAAAAAGACATCGTCTGAGAAATATTATTTTATAGAAAATCTGTACATTTCGGTATGAAAAAATCGATAAATTTAATAACAGTTAATATTGTGTTCAATAAATACAATTTTTGTTCGTTTGCCGAAATTGGTACGTTGAAAAAAATGAAAAAACCGACGTTGTAAACGTCCAAACTAACGTCATACTCTATTTTTAGTTCGGGTTGGAAAATTAGTACAATCGGTTTAAAATATTTGCCAGATTCGTCGAAAACGCAGATAATTATTTGCACACGAATAACGGCGAAAGTGTTTAAATAATAATATGTTTTTCGGTTTTTGCATGTACGAAAGTAAATACAATACAATATACGAGTATATCCCAAATAAATGTGTATATCGGTCTTTCTGCCAAAGTTTTTTTTCTACTATGAAAGCGAAGAAAAAATTTTGGTTTGCCAAATGCGCTTTCAATATATGGATTTCGTAAAATTTGCAAACGATTATCGTTATCGTACATCGTTGAAAAATTAAGTTTTTATAATACAATTACAAAAAACATTTATGCAAACGGAAATGTAACTGTAAGAAGTAAATATGTATGTTGTTACTATTCGTTAGGCTACGTTGTAAGTCATCCATTTTGTATGTTAAATCTTCGATGACCCTGTTTTTCTCTCGAATTCGGTTATTTTTAACTTCCAATTCGCTTTCTAATTCTTCAATCCTTGATCGCATCGTTTCCATATTGTGCGCGAACTCGTCTATTAGCTGTCTACAGTTTGTTGAACCTGTGCGGTGTTTTGTTGACGTCAAAAACAAAAAGGCGCGTCAATTTTTCGTTTATATAATATATAGTCATGTAAAAATAATAACATAATTGGTATACAAATTCATAACGTAATCTTATTTTGAAATTATAGCTGAAATGTTACCATTTTTACGACAAACGTTTTAGTATTTGCACTTCGGCAGTAGTGGGTATTGTTAAGTCAAAAAAAAAAACACCATTATCGAATCTGCGTCATTTCGAAAAATGGGACGGAGAAATAACGTTTTCAATTTGTACCCCGCCCCTCTTTTAACTGCCGTAAGGGTTGACTATTAGTGTTAATCCCTTCTTAGTCTTAACCTCCTTAGTTCTTAGTCGTTGGGTCTCTACATCATAAAACGAAATTACCGACCAAATATCATACTCATATAGGTTTCTGGCTATGAAAAATGGGAGTGTACACGTACGTGAGAGAGGTGCGACATGATCATAAATCTTCTACAGACCAACAAAAAAAAATAAAATCAAAGTAATCCGTTCGTCGTTTCCCGAGCAAACAACTAAAATATATAATGCTGCGTAACCAATAGCGACCGGAAGTAAGCAAAAACAAAGAAACAATTCGATTTTGTATTTCGAATTCAAAATTCGCGTCCGAGAAAACTCTCAAGGACGGAATATCAAAAATTACGCCCGCCTACGTACAAGCCGCTCCGTGATGTCCTCGTTAATATAAAAGAACCGCATGACAGTTAATAGTTTTGGAGCCATCCTGTAACAGAGTTTTCCCCTCTTACCCCATACTTTTAACTCTCTTGGGGGTTGAATTTTCAAAAATTGAGGATGTCTATACGTCAAAATAGCTATCTGTAAACCAATTTTCATCCAGTTTCGTCTATCAGTTGGTTAGGCTGTGCTTGCCACATTTGCAGCCTTCCCCCTTATTTTACCACCACTGCAGTGACATATAGGTACCTATCTTATTTGTCATGCGTGTCTTGGCCATGATCAGGAGAAAAAACGTACCAATACGGAAAAAGTTTTATTCAACAAAATTTGTATTTGTTCTGGCAATAATTTTTGTATAATATTATTATATTTCATAAATATTAATCTTATTATTATTGATTTTTTTTTTTAATTTAAATGCTTATATTAATTAATTAGTCACGACTAATAAGTAGTAGTAGTATACATATTACCCCCATGTTATGCGTATGATTATACATTTTCTGGTTCCATAAGTGCAAATTTATTTGTTAAAAAAAGAAAACATTGTGTATAATTAGTTCATCCAATAAATTCAGCTGAGACGCTTTTGTTTTTTATAATTTTTATGTTATTTATACTAATTATACGGACTCATTACCATCGTCAAAATGTTACAAATATAATATTATAATGAATAATTCGGGGAAAAAAAATTGCTTGTCTTACCGGAATCGTTAAAATGCGGAAAGGATCCGTCGTCTCTTGATTGTGTTCTTTCATCACTACCGATCAGAATTTTTTTCCATGCCCATACTACCCAACAGGCGAAGGTAAATAATAAAAAAACAGCCAGGTTGTCGTCATTCATCTCGATTCTTGTTCCGAAATATTTTAAATAATACAAAAAACACTGAAGCGAATAATGTTAAATACTTTTAACTAGGTTGAAATTCTTTAAAAGAATCGCAAAAGACACAATATATTTGCACGGTAAATGAAATGAATATGACTTTGATGACAGTAACTTTGTTTATTGCAGCGTGTCACATAAACAATTATTGGTATCCTAGCATATTATTATTTATTTGCTATAGTAAAAAATCGTATAAAAAATCCTGTAAGTATAATATTAATTAATTTAGTTTATTAACAGGCAACAATCTAAATTAAAAAACTATTCAGTCTTAAAATTTGAGAAAAATATGTCGCTGCTATACTTGCTGATTTTGGGGCTGATATTGTAATGACCGAGTAGCGCTATAGAAAATGATTTTTAATTTTCAAGTGACATACGTTAGTTGTTGTATAAACACAATTTTAAATTAAACAACGAGTGTCAAAATGAGTTTAACGAGAAAATTTGAACTCCTACAGTTCTGCCGAGTGCCGCCGGACTATTGCAGCAGCAATAACAAAATTCGTAAAAAACAACTTTCATGTAGCTATTTTGAGACGGTTGAAATTTTGTCAAAAACCATAGGCGCAATTAGGTGGAGGATAAAGGGTGTGACCAGACCCCAATTTTTTTTAGCTCCCCAAATTTTTTAACGACAAACTACAATTTTTTATAGTCTATTATAAAACTAGGCAAACTGTACACCGTTCGAAAAAATGGCGCCACCCAATCATAAATTCTAAATTTTTTCACTGTCATTAATTAGCATGAATTTGCATGATACCTTTCATAATTTGCATGGCAATATTTTTGCTAATATAAAAAAAAGGAGGTGCTGGCGCAACGTTGCACTGGCACCGCCCAATTGAAATCAATGTGGGAATAATTTTTTTTTCCATCATAAGCTAGCATGAATTTGCATAATCAATCCCGACATTTGCACGAATCCCCCTGGATCAGGGTGGCCAATTCAAAAATTTGAAAGTTACGCCAGCACCGCCCCAAATCGAAATATTGTGATTTCTGATTAAATTTTTTACCAAGATTTAGCATGGAATTAGCATGAATTTGCATGACCAATCCCGACATTTGCACGAACCCATCTAGATCAGGGTGGCCAATTCAAGAATTTGAAAGTTACGCCAGCATCGCCAAAAAAAAAAAATATTTTCATTTTTGCTCTAATCTTATCCCTTTCCCTCCTTTAAATCCCCTAAGGGTTGAATTTTGGAAAATAAAGTAATTGATGTTTCATTCGTTATTTGTGTTACAGAGTATAAATGCAGTTTCAGAAAACATTTTCGTTTTCCGTTTTTACCCACTTTTAACTCCCTTAGAAGTCGAATTTCGGAAAACCTATTCTTAGCGGGCACTTACATCATACAACGAAAGTCCTGTCCAAAATTCATAGTTTCAGGGGTTCCTACAGGGCGATGATGAATCAGTAAAATCAACGATCAACTGCAAAGTCACTTCATCTAGTTACTTCTCCAACAACCTACCCTGCAGACGGTTGGTCAGGTTAGGTCTAGGAACAACAATTACAAGAAGAATTAAAATTTTCGAAAATTTTTAAGTTCTATACTTGGCTTAAAATTTTTTGAAATTTCTTGAAATTTATAACAGAGTTTACGTACTTCAATATTACGTGAAAGTTTCAGCTCATTCTGATCTATAATTTGGAGGTAATGAGCAAAAAACTAAACAGATTATGCCAAAAACACGCGGTTTGCCGTATTTTTTAACGTGTTTTCCTTAACTTTGTAACTTTTTCAATTTTTTACGCTTAAATCTGTGTTATCCACCAATAACGCAGCTCAGTGTGACCTCTCGTGATTACAAACGGACGATATTTTTCACACCTTACAGCTGTAATTTGTTTATTTTACTAATTGTTACAGTTAGTGTTTAAGTCGGAAATATTTCACTTAGTGTTGAAACATTAAATTTTTCTTAATAACTATGGTCACAATGCAAGCACTAAATGCCGCTGTAGATGCGTTTCCTCCAGCTATAAAACCGCTGTATTAGCTGATGTTATATTATTATTTAAAAATATTGTTCATTATTAATAAGATGTTAACCCGAGATGGTATATATACTTTATTTGAAGCATTTTTTAAATTGGTTTTATTATTTTTAAAATAATAATCCAAAATCCAAACTTTCGCAGTACCTATATTTAATTTTGTAAAAGCTATAATTTTCAATTTAGAATCTATAAACCTTATAGTACAATCTAAAGTTTAGATTAAGATAAAAAAAATTTCAATATTTTGTACGAGTTATTGGATGAATGAAGTTCAATCGTATAGGTAATACAAATTTCAAAAAATTGTATATCCTTATAAAAAAACTTTGAAATTTACAATTTCAGTTCGATTATAATATATAATTCAAGTTTCTAACCTACCCAAATTCTTCATACTGACCAACTTCACTACATAGTGACCCATGACTAATTTTTTTATTTTAGTCATGAAATATTTCAAAACTGTATATTTAACAAAATCTTCAAACACTTGTTACAGTAAATGAACAATGGGCTTAATTAATAATAAAATCGAATACGTCACAGAAGAAATGCTGCCGTTTATGAGCGAAAAATCGCAATAGCGGAGTTATAATAAAGTTTTAGCTTTAGTTAACAACTTATCACGGCAATATGTATGGATTATTTGTCAGTATATTCTTATATTATGTACTTACCTGATATAATTGTATAATATTCAATATGTGGATAAAAGCTGTTTTTTTTTTTTACTTTATAAGAATGCAGTTTTTTGTAAAATATTTTGTCATTTATTTTATTAGTTCATTAATAATTCACGAATTTAAAGATAAAAAAAATCGATAATTTAAACAAATAAGTAAATCTTGTTTTGTATATCTAGATGATCGTACGCATCTCCTGTGAAACAACCGTACCTGTATAACTATACTTTGATTTAACTAAATAAATAAATATACGTTAATTTTTTTCTTTTCTTTATTACCTCCCTCCAAACTATTTGGGGTTGAAAGACTTGAAACATCCTCGTCCTAGACTTCCGTTATTCTCGATATTCTACACATGTACAAATAACCCTCATGTTATTTAAATCAGTTTTCAGAATTTATATCGCATATTTGCATCAATATAGATCGATCAGTACGTTGGAAATAAAAACCGTTTAAATTCCATTAATTTGCGTGTCGTAGACGGAGAAAAAAAAATCGACGTTTCCGCCTTCCAGTCCCCTTAAAATTTACTCTATTCCTTTCCTTTCTTTCTTAAAATGTAATAATTTATTTTTTTTATGTTCAACTTACTCTTGCTGTACTTTTATTTACTAACATTATAGAATAACTTATAAAATGATGGAGTTTAAGTATATTAACTGTCATATTTTAGATTTTGAATGATTTTCTTAATTTGATGCTAACATAATAATATATTATTCAAAATAGTATCTGTTTGTATTTTTTCAAGCGCTTACCTAGGGTGTACTATTTGGAATGTACCATTCATCTTCTCACTGGTAGGTAAAGTTTTTACATATTTCATGATTGTTTTTAAACTTACAAAGTAGGTACAAATGTTTTTATTCAACTTACTTGCAACATACTAACATTTATAATGCTAATCTTATAATACTTCAAATTTTGTCACGAATTTATAGATTATTAAATCTGTTTTTAGACTTATTTCCCTTTGTACGATCAAATTAGTTCAATGGTAAATTTTTTTGAAATATATTTATTTTATCTGTATACAGACGTTTGTCAAATCTTATCGTGATTATTATCCTAGAAAATAATATAATCGTGATTAAAAAAAAATATTTCTTTAAATTATATTGTTATTTATTCCAGAATACTAAATCAGTGAATGGAAATATTTAATTTGACAAAATTACATTTTTAATGATTTTTTAATTCTTTTATCGTTAAAAAAAAAAAATAAGTTTTAACTGAAATTTTGAAGAGGAGCATCCGTCCTTCTACGGTACTCGGCTTTCATTTAAAAGTAAATCCAATTTTTGGATTCAAATTTCAAATTAATTTAACCATCTCAAAATTAAAAACGCATACAGTTTTCCATGGATCATATTTTTTAAAATTTTTTTCAAGTGCGTTGTATTATATTTATAGCAAAACAATGACCAGTAAAATGTAATATGCTATCTACTTTCGAAAAACATTTTTAATCTCCAAGAGAGAAACACTTCTCCCACCGTGTGCAATTTTGAGTTATTTCTTCCATGATTTGGGACCATTATAGTCTGTCTCTCTCACTCAACCTCAGTACCTGGTGACTATTATGGCAGGGTATGGGGGACGCGCAGTCCATATATTAATAAATAACATGTCTATGGGGTATGCCACTATTCTATCTCGATCATGTAAAATAATGATTCGCTTATTGTCGCCGACATAAACAAAATCCGCTAGGAGCGCCACCAGTGGGTTTGCCCATGATTCGCGCCAAAAACATGTAAGCCGATTACTTGGACCAAAATAAATGTTAATCGTTATTGCGGTTGTTGGCATTGATTATTGACATTTGACACTACAAATTCAAAAATTAGCCTTTTGTTATTTTTGTTATTTGTGCTAATTTTAAGATATTATCTTTCAAACAGTGCCCGGACATCGTTGCATTGTACCGGGTTGTAAATCGGGTTGCGTTTTTAACGTCACAAAGTTTCATTTTTTCACTGTACTAAAAGATCCAGTTGAATTTGAGTTATGGAAAAAAGCCCTCCCCATAAATACGCCACTGCTTTATAGTGTATCATGTTCATGTCCACGGCTATAGATATAGTATGGTTGGGCAACGAGGTGTGATTTTGTGACCCCCAGAGTTTCTTATCCCAAATGTTTGTGAAACGTAAAAAATACTCTCCGATCAATAACGCGATCTAGCAGCATACAATCAGTGTTTACGATCTTCTTCATCCAGTCTTCAATTCTTAGATTGGTTTGCTGCAGTTCTCCATGCTTCCCTATCATTACTCAATTCCTTTAGTTGTTTATAACTATTCTTCCCCATGTGCCTTATTATTTGCTTCATATACTCCATCCTTGGTCTTCCTCTTCCTGTATGGCCTTCAACGTCGCCTTCTATGACGGTTTTTGTTATACTCTCATGGCGCAGTAGATGTCCTATCATTTTAGCTCTTCCAACTTTTATGGTACGCCATAGTATTTTCTTTTCTTTTATTCTGTTTAATACCGCTTCATTCGTTATTCTATCAATCCATTTAATTCTTAACATTTTACGATAACACCACATTTCGAAGGCCTCTAGTTTTCTTTTCTCTATTGCACTGATTGTCCAGGTTTCACAGCCATATAAGGCAATACTCCATATATATATTTTTAAGAACTTTTCCTTACCTCTAAGTCCATACTATTGGTGGTTATTAGGTGTTTTTTTATTCTGGAAAGCCCTCTTCTGCGCTTGCGCTAGTCTACTTAGAATTTCATCTTTACAACGGCCATCTTCCGTTATTTTACTTCCTAAGTAATTAAAGTGTTGTACTTGTTCTACGCGTGCATTATCTATGTATATATTAAGTTGAGCAGGGTTTGTCTTGCTGCACGCCATAACCTTTGTCTTTTTTTTTTTATTTAATCGCGTTCCATATTTGTCCCATAATATTTTATTGACCTTAGTTAAAATATTTTGCAGGTCATTTTCTGTTTCTGCGCAGAAAGCGACGTCTTCGGCAAATCTCGGAGCGTTAATTGTTTCTCCACCTATTCTAACTCCTCGCTTCACTTCTATTCTTAGTTCTTACATTACTTCTTCAATATATAGATCAAACAGCACGGGTGATAGGTTACAGCCCTGTCGCACACCCTTTTTAATTTTTGCTATTTCTTTTTTTCCATCTATACGTATTAATAAAATTTGGTTTTTGTATAAATTATACATGCATCTTCTGTCGTAATATAAAATTCCAATCGATTTTAAAATACCGAATGATGTACTCCACTTTACACTATCAAACGCCTTCTCTAAATCGACAAAGGCTATAAATGTATTTTTGTTTCTTTTAATTTTTGTTTTACAATTAGTACTCTCAGCGTTAAAATTGCCTCCCTCGTTCCTGTGTTTTTTCTGAATCCGAATTTACCCAGATTTTCTACTATCTTTTTATCTATCCCGTTTTTGATTACACTCCGATTATCAGTGTTTACGATATAAATTCATACTGTTATATTTCTCTACTACGGAGCGCTAGTGACGACCAGTGAGCGAAATGTTCGATTTGATAACAACCTTTCGGGACTCGTAGCGTACACAGGTCGTTGCGCAACCGTAGTGTTATATTTTTCATACAACCGTGTTCACGTCTATTGTGCGCGCCCCGCGGCCGGTTCGTGTAATAATAATAATAATATTACCGTGCGCTCTAGGTTCCAACGCGGCGGCGGCGTCAGTGTGGCACGACAGTTTGTTCCGTCGAGACCAGAGTTCCAGTAGTCCGTTCGCATCCCCGACAGTCGAGAAACACCTTTTACACCTTACTCTACTCACCGCGCCGCTGCTACTGTCCGGCTCTTAGAACAACGATTTATCGCCGCGTGAGTACAACCACAGCATTGTTGTTTGAATATTTTTATTACATACTAGTCTGTACTACTATTGCATTGTGTTCGGTTTTTTTTGTCGTAAGCGTACCAAAACGGTTCCGAACAAAGCGGGAATTGCCGTAGGTCGCGCGGTTAGTTTGCCGGAGTAGCGACCGCGCGTGGGGCTGGTGGTCACCGGTTTGGATGAATTGTTATCGTAGCGCCTTCGAAAGTGCGATTTCGAGGGAGCTCAGCTGTGTAGTACGTTTTTCGAGGATTTCAAAGTTCTGACCGGTTAGTTCGGACCATAAAAGTTTCTCGGGACGCAGTTTTTTGTCGCGGATTTGAAGTGTCTTGCATTACAACGTCGCGGATTTCAGTGTTGAACTCGTTTAAATTTGTTTACACTCGACTTGTTGCGTTACGTTTGGTGTCGATAGTAAAAAAAAAAAAAAAATCACGTCATACTTAAACAGTTTGTTTCCAAAGTCCATCGACTTGGAAACAAATTTAAAAAACCGCGTTCTGAGTAACACCCAACCTGACCCCCCCTCTCCCCCGCACCCCTCTCATTGTAACTTTCATGTTTGTAAATAGATTGAATCAGTTTTCTCATTTAACCCACGGTAACAACCATGGATCATTGGAAAATATTTCGATATCGAAACGTGACAAATAGTGTTTGTTAATTTTTAAAACGTAATCAATCTCCTTTGAAAAAAAATATTTCAATCATGATCGTAATAAATCGTAAAATTCAATATTAATTTAAAATACATTTTTACCGCGTACCCATGCGTTCTTTTGGAAAAAAATGTGGTACGCTAAATAAAACGCTGCGTCTAGAAAAAATAAAAATAAAACGCCGTGTAAAGTGTAGTCGCGCTCATGCGCATATCGTGTGTCCGTGGTCGGATGCGTAGTATACAACCGACCACGGTCGGGAGACCAACCTTTTTTTTTCTACGGCCGGCCAAATCTGACGTTTGGCATCGCGGGCCAACATTTTCAGAGGAATGGAGAGATTGAAGAATAGACACGGTTTATTTAGAAAAATGTTTGCTTATTTTTATAATTCAAAATTTGTTACCGAGTACATAATTTACTTAACGTGAATCGCTTGTTTTTGAAAATTTCCGGGTAGTTTGCATCAAATTTTGTGGTTCCAATTAACAGCGTCGCTTGTGAATGTTCGTTACTTAAGTTCGTTCCGTACTCGGATTTGACGTATTTCATTTTTGAAAACGTCTGCTTTCGAACAAGTACGTGGAGCTAAAAATATTGACATCGTTTCACGCGCATGTTTTTTTGAAATTTGGAAAAGACTCTTCTGACAACTAGGCGTAAAACTGTCGGAGACTAATTTCGTCGAAATCGTTATTTGATGTGAGCTCGATGACTTCAAGCTGAAGCTGTGGTTGGAAAAGTTTCTATTTCTATGGTGAACGGATTTTCGAAAATTCGAATGCGGTCTTTTGCACTTTGGAAATGTCTAAAGCGGATCTGGAACTGCTCATTCAAACGGGCGAGAACTCCAACAGCAAAATCGGTAGGGAATTTTCTTCATTCGAGTTTGAATTTGTTTTGCAAGTTGGAAAATGGGCAAGATTTTTTTTCTATCAGTTGCTTTGTGAATAGGGTTAATTTTAATTTAAAAGACACGATGTAGGAGTGTATAGTTCTGAAATTAATGAGTTTGATCCTCGGTGCTTTCATCTAAAGTCAGATAAGTGGAATCGACGGGTTTTTCTATTATTAGTTAGTGTTTGACGTGGTGAACATTTTACATGCGAAACTAGAAAAAAAAAAAAGCATGAAAAAAAAATCGACAACATTGTTTGGTTGCCCCGATTATGTAAGTTAAGTTTCACCAAAAGAAAAAACTGTTATAAATAAATTATACGTTTAATTAATTAATTGAATAAATTGAAACAAATGAAAACTAGTATAAGACCAATGTATCATTTTCAAAACTTTAATTAGCTTCGTAGGTTGGCGACCCCCCTCGGTCTAAGAACAAAGCGTAAACAAATAAAACACAATGCTAAGGTCTAGGAGCCGAGTTTCCATGCGCGCCACCCCCCTCCGCAAGTCGAGCACTGCCTTTTAGTGGGTCCCCGGCTAAAATAACGCATGCGTTTTGACCGCACCGTTGCGTTCGTGTTGCGGTCAAGCGGCGACCGGTCACGACGCGTTTTCTGCGTTCGGCACTGTGACATTACTGCAACAGTCATCTCCTGTACACGTTATTTATGCAGAAGACCGCCCCCTTATTCACTCATATTCATCAACCCCCAGAGCGAAACGCTGGGTCTTGAAATTTTCTACAGAGGTTTCTCAAGCAACGTAGGGGGGCGCGCTAAGAGAGGATTTTTCAAAAATTCGAACTCAACAAGGGGACAAAAGAGGGTTTTTTTTTAAAAGTTTGTACACATTTTTTAAATTTAATTTGGAATCATTTTACTAAGCTTTGACCGACTAAATCCCGGGCAACGCCGGGACAGCTAGTAAGTCATATATATATCGTCATTAATCGTTACGACTAACGATTAATTACAATTATTATATTATATATTGTAGTCGTGGTCTAAAAATACACAAACGCCGATAATTGCCATTTGCGATCCCATCCCGAGTGTCTGACGGCTTATTGGTTATCCAAACGATTGTTCTATGCCGCGCAAGTAGACTGAATAATATTAACGTAAACTGTAAAATGAATCCAACAAAAACCACACCGCCAAACTCCGTTGATGTGATAGCATTTTATAGAGCTATGAGGTGTATGTACCTGAGCTATGGATATGATATTATATTTTATTCGTGTTAAAACTGACTGCCTTAATGATTTGAACTTGGCTTGACGACTAAATATTAGCGTCACTATAATATTTCGAAGACGGTTAACCCCTGCTGCATGTGCCGAAGGAAAACGCTCGAGAATTTTCTACCGAACTCGCCGAGAGTTTTTTTTCTCGTATTTTTTTTTGTTATTGGTATTGTTGCCGGTATGTACAGTAGTATAGGTACGTTATTAGTATTTTACGTTAATTTTTTATTTTACAACATGTTGGTGTTCAGTGGGCGGAGAAGATACTGGCGGGATATTAGCGATAGCAAGTCGTGTTTTTTTTAAGTACCGTAAAGGAATGATTCATAGTCAATTTGGTTGTAAGTCCGTTGACATTGTTCAAACAGAATTTAAAAGTGCTGCACCCATGGAAAATTTTCAATAAAGTCGTTTAAATGAGTTGTTAAACTCGGGGTAGGCTTCTTCAAACTTCTGATGCATACTGTAATATTATACCATTTATTATATTTTATTAGTATATTTTTTTTCATACTTGTATTCACTGTACGTTTTTCCTCCGCGATATCGGCCGTTTTTGAACCAAAACGCGTTTGCAGCAAAAATCGCACATATTATATTTAATTTATAATATTTTAAATCTACGGATTGAATCGTGTCTGAAATTGACCAACGTATTAATTTTGAAAAATTAAAATTATAATTTAAAAAAAAAAAAAAAAAATGAATTTAGATGTGAGACTTTAGTTTGCAACATTTTGTCTAGTAATTATAGTATGAATTTGTGTGACAAACTATTAAAAAAACTGTACAATATAATATATTCATAGTTAGATATGCTACTATAAAAGTCAAGTATAAATAAGTTAAGGCTCGTGTTAAGCATAAAAGTGAGCTATAAATATCAAACAAATGTATTTGAATAATTTAAAACTAAACTAGGTACACAGTATGGATGATGAATTCACAAGGAACTTTTATGTTTGGCCGGACAAGAATTGATTTTGTATTGAAATCATCCAGCACTTCCCAGTTCCTTTGACCTCTTTTAATGGTGGCGTAGAATGACCGACAGATGTCCTATTTAGACCTCGGCGGTAGCATCCAACCCCGCGGAGTTCAAACGTTTTCCCATTATTATAATTATTTCTGGAATATCCTCAAAAGCAATTGTTAGTTGTGGAACTGAAATCAACATTTTCTCTTGAAATCCAAAAAAATAATTAGGAATTTGTTACGTATGTTACATATGCCACAAATTAAATTACCTTCCAACGTTGAAACTTCTATGAAAGAAATGTAGATTTGAGACCTTTGTAGCTACATTTTTTATCCCCTTCATATTTTTTTTAAACACACAATTTGTTCGTTTTGCTGCCAGTCGCCCTGTGATATATTTCTGCAATTTTTCTAGGTTTCCGGTACATGTGCTGAATGTATATTACACCAAAAGTACGGCTTCTTTTCTTTCACGTACTAGAATATTTGAACATGTTATAACACGGTCAATCAATAAAGGCCAATTTCCCAAGATATGATTAAATAATTCACTCGCTGTTGATTTACAATAAGCAATTTTAATATTTTCAAAAGTTGAATTTTTTTATTTAATATGTTTATTATAATTTTGCCTTTTTCTCTTTACGTTGAAGCTGTTCCACCATTTTGTACCATCTTAGCAATAAATTTAAAAAGTTTAGAATTTCGAGATATTAAATCAATTTGCTCAGAATATAGTTTACTATCACTATATGCAACTGTAAGTTTTGACGTAACCGTTTAAAATTTGAGTGTGTTTTTTATTACAACTTTTTGTAATTGTTGTACAAAGCAGTACTTTTTAGTTTATCAGCTCAACTTCTATTTTTTAAAACTGGTAAAGATTTGATTGACTGTGGATTGTTTAAGTTTAAAAGAGATGTCCCTGATGTGGATTTGGCACTAAATAACAACTATTTTGTTGAATTTTTTTAGACCTTCTTTCCAGTTCTTTCCAGTTTTCCTTGCTTTTTGATTCTTGAGACAAATGTGTTGATGTTTTGTCCATACATAATAAGCATATCCGCATATCAGGACCCTGGTATATGACTCGGACACAATGGCAGAGCATGTACTGGAACACCACGGCAAAGCATGTACTGGAATACCACGGCAAAGCATGTACTGGAACACCACAGCCAATACATTACAAGAGCTCCAGAGTGGGATGGTGGTTGACTTTAAAAATAAAAAATTGTTTGTTATTTACAAAATATATACATGTGTTTGGTAAACCTGTGTTACACAAAAGACATAAGACACTTATTTTAGGTGACATCAATTTTTTTTATTTATTAATATAGAAGTGAAAATCTTGTATAATAATAATGAAAAAATTTGCTTTAATGAACACATGTACACAACGCATTAGGAATCAAGAATAAATAATATGTAATGGTGTTGTTCAAAATCATTATGTTTTTTAAGTGCAAAGGTAATATTATAAATTAAATAATTCCATCATTTAGATTATTTTAAATTTTATTTGAAAATTTTTGTTCAAAAAACTAAAAACAAAACAAAGATACAAACTTTGATTTGACAAATGAAGAAGTAGGTAACCCATGTACTTAGTTAGTACCCAAGTAAGCAGGAAGTTACAAAAATGTATTGCTTGTATGAAAATTTTTGCGGAGAATTATTCAAATTTAGATGCAGAAACTAAAGCATTAACTAAACTAAAGATTAGTTGTACCTAATGCATTACAGGAAACAGTTTTAAAAATATTACATAAAGATCATAAAAGAGTAGTTAGATTGAAGTTTACTGCTAGAAATTTTTTTTTGGTGGAAAAAAATGAATGAATATATTGAGGGTTTCGTAGCAAAATGTCAAGTATATGATCAAACAATGTAAATATGAAATGTAATTGTTGATTCTAAATGGAGTGAAGTTCTAAAACATTTTGAATGCATTCATATTGATTTTTTTTACTTTGAAAAGTACACATTTTTGGTCATGGATGCTTTTAGAAAATTTGTAGATGTAAGGTTGATGAAAAGAATAATGAAAAAATGTTTTGCTTATATTGGTTTGCCTAATAAAATATTGTCGGACAATGGGTCGCCATTTAACGCATGGGAGTTTAAAATGTTTGGACAAGAAAATAAGATAAACATTTCTAAGAGTCCAACATACCACTGTCAGTCTAATGGACTTGCTGAGAGGGGTGTGCAGACAGTTAAAATGTATTCAAATATGTTAGACGATCACTTGAGTAGACTGTTTATTAAGAAAAAAGTAATTAGGTATTATTGAATAAGTTATTTTTGACTCATTAAAAAACCAATATTACGTAGATAAAAAAAATGAGCTAACGATTTTTAAAGTGGGAGGAATGTATATTATAGGAATAATTTCAAAGAAAATATTAAGTGGTTACCTGCAATAATTATTAAAAAAAGTAGTAAGTTTTTGTACACAATTAATTTGAATGGTAATATTTGGTTAACACATCATAATCAATTGATTTAGAGCAAAAAGCAGAGAAAGTGCTAAGCTGAAAGTGCCTAGTTAAATTGTGTTAAATGGGGAAAAAAAAAGGGATGAAGTGGAAACGGCAAAAAGTAGACTTCAAAAAGAGAGAGAAAAATATCAAAGTTAGACTTAATTTATGATTTATATGAGGATTTATATAGGTTGTGCCTTATGCCTTGTTTTCTATTTTACTCTAGTGGATTGATATATTGTAATAATATTCAATATAAAAAAAACCTTTTTTTGTTTTTACTATTTCTTATTATTTTCTAACAATCATACTTGCTTTTTAAGACAAAATTTGTTATGTTAAGTTTTTAATTAAATAGGGGAAGTTGTAATGTATTTATCAGTTCCCAAACTTTTGCTTTTATTTAAAGTTAGTTTTTAATGTCCATATGCTTGTTTTATTATTCATTTGAACAGTGATCGACAGCGACACATTATCAAACTAACCACGCGACCTAAAGTGACCTATTCTGTTTTTTTTTTCACTGCTAATACTATTCAATACGATAATACTATAATACCGTACTATTTTACTATAATACCGTGCAGCTATACAAAATCATTGTTATGTGAATTAAAAACACATTATTTTTTGTAGATTGGAATGATGTCAAGACGCTCCCAGAGGAATAGACAACCATCAAATAAGATGAAATCTAGTAGGTAACTTATTACCTATATAATATGTAAAATTAATTTTATTTATGAACTAATTTTGAGGACGGATTTGTTATTGCTGTATATAATACTTAAATTTCTAGGAAGTTAACATTGATAGGGTTGTCACATGGTTATTAAAATTTATTTATAATTATTTAAATATTAGCCATGTGTAACTCTGTGAACAGAGTAATTATGTTGATTATTTATTTTCCAGGAACATCATTCAATGTATATTGAATTACAGGTCTTATTACATGTGCTATATTAATAACTTTTGAACATAGTGTTATTTATTGTTCAAAAGTTATTGATGTTTAATACCATGTGTTCATGTGTCTTATGAAATGTATGTTCAACATTTTTATTTGCCTTTTTTTTTTTTTGCAATTTTTCAACAAAACCTTTATTTTTTCCGGTCATAGAAGGAGCTCCATCTGTAGCCATAGACAATAACTTTGCTAAACGTAAATCATATTTTTTCAAGAGTTTAAAAACAGAAACAAATACATCTTGTGCTCCCTCATGTGCTCCTGTAATAGTGTCATACATAGGTATAATTTTTAAAAATTCATTAAAAATATTAAATTTCATAACCCAAGCACGAAAAAAACACAGCTAACTGAGCTGTGCCACCAATGTCATCGGTACTTACATCACAAGCAATTGAAAAATACTTGAAACAAGATATTTTTATTTTAATCTGATTACTCGAATTGCATGCTAGTTCAGTTATTTATACAGCAACCGTATTTTGTGTTGATGAAATGTTTTGAAAAGCTTTTAGATTTCCGGGACAAATAATTTCAGCACTTTTTAAACACGTTTTTATAAAATCACCTTCAGTGAACGGTTTTAAATGTTTGGCAATTATCTTTGACAACACGTAACTAAAATTTACTGCAGCTTTATTTTTTAGTGGTATTTTAGTAAACATTAGCTGTTGTTGTTTACACACCGATTTAAACTCTTTCAGTTTTTATTGTCTCAATATCCCTTCTAAGATACTGGTCGTATCTTGACTTGTGTTGTTTGTAATGTCGCTTAATGTTGTATTACTTTGGAACACTAATAACACTTTTACATACTAAGCAAACTATTTTATGATTGATTTTACTGCAAAAATATTGTAATTTCAAATTTTCTTAAAACTGACGATGTTCAACGGTAATTTTTCGTTTATTACTACTACTTGGTTTTGATAGAGACATTTTAACTATTAAATTTAAGTAAAATACTTGCAACAAGATGTAAACTCGAAGTTTAGATAAACTCAAAGGTTATCGAACGACTAGATTAAATGTTGGTAATGGAGGAAGCACGTGTGTCGCATACCCACAATATTAATTATTAATAATTTATTTATGTATATATATATATATATATGTATAAAAGATTAGATTTATCTAATCTGTAATAAAACCATTAAATACGTATTCGATTACACAGTTTATCAGAAGATAAGACAATGTTATATTGTATACCAAGTATACTTTAAAGATTCCTAGAGAACGGTATCTCTACGGCCCGGAATGGGGTTCTATAGAAGTCGTTAATACCCAATAAGAAAAAGAAGAAGAAGAAAGAATTTTTAAAAGATTCTTAACAATACATTAATAAACCATTAACCATATAATAGTTAATCAGTTGAAAAAGGTTTTTGAATTGCTGTTATAAATTTTAACCCGTAGAGAGTACAAAGAACACTCCAGTTGCCTATAATAATTATTATTTGGCTATAGTTTTTCAATAAGACCGATTTTCTTTTCGTTTTTTTCTCGATTGACTTTGACTTTGATAAATTAACGTGAAAAAACCTTAAAAGGCAACATAAAAACATTTTATAATTCATGTCTACTGGAAGTATAATATAGAGTCAACGGATGCTCCTCTCCTATTTCTCATGTTGTCATATATTAACAGCAAATTTAATAAATAATATAAGGGAGACGCTGTCAAGTAAATAGTTATACAAACATTCCAATTTCCTTGTACGAAACCACAAGGAACCGTGAATTTGAAAAAGTACAATGAAATATTGTGTAAAAATGAAGAGATTTTCCGCCTCCCCTCAATTCGAGCACTGCAAATTAACATCTAGTAAATTTTAAATAGATGTTATCATTCTAATTACTTGTTGTATTTTTGGGTATACAGTTTTCGGTATCATATACATATATAATGATCATAAAAAAAATTATCGACGTCCAGTTTCAAACTATAACTATGTACAAAATGTATCTTATATTTTGTTTACATTAGTAAACCTGCAAAGAAGCTAAATGACATCGGAGTCCACGTTTACAAAGTCAAAATACAACTTCGCAGACAATCCGAATGAGATTGATGATGAAAAAATACATTTTTTAGAAATTTTAAAGAATTGACGAACGAAACATTTTAATATTCATAAATACTTGATAACAAATGTACACGATTTTCAATCTTGGACTGCACACTTTGTGACGTGGTGCACTAGAAAATAGCGGCTACTATACCCAGTGAACACTAATACATCTATTATAATACGTATAAGTAACAGACAATTTTAGATCAGAAGACGCTTTATTGATGTCCAAAATACATTACTGAGATAATAGATCTGAGACACGTCTAAATGAGACAACTATTTTACGTCTTAACGAATACTAAAAATATACGTCATTGTCATACGCATTTAGTAGGTATAATAATATTGGTATTTTAAACGTCTGCATGAGGACAAAAAAAAACGCAAAAAAAAAAAAAAAACGGCGGCCGTACGGGGATCGAACAGCGGCACATCTATACCTATATATAGGACCACGCCTGCCGCCTTTTCCACACCTACCCGTCCGTTATGTCTTTGGTTAGCAAAACCATTGATTTTATAATATAAAAATCAATGGCAAATCGAATCTGCTTAAAGGTACGCGTCCATATGTACATCGCATCGTACGTATCGGACGAATCGTATGAAACGGATCAATTTGTAATAGTGTGCGTCCACTGTATCCGTAGCAATCGGATTGCCGACACGACGGTCGAAATAAATATTATCTCGTCTTTGTTGATTCGAATAATGAGGGTGTTTTAAATTGTACAACTCTTCGTACTCTTGTACAATTGTTATTAGCCTTGCGATGTCCATGATATACGTAATAATAATTAAAATCAAAATAATAAATATATTTTAATTAAAACACTATGTACTGAGTGTCGAAATGCAACAAAATTCAAATAATCAGAGAGGCGACCTGTAACGACCGGTTGTGACATGCGCGTCCACTTATCGGCAATCCGTATGACGTTATCCGCACCAGTCGGAAAAGTTGCCGTTTCGATCGATTTCGTCGGCATTACACCGACGGGTCAATACGTGCGATCCGTCCACTGCCGATCAGTGGACGCATATGTATAACTAAAAATTCTAAAATCCGTTTCATACGATTCGTCCGATACGTACGATGCGTACCTTGATAGGGGACGTACTAATTTACTGACCAAATATGTAGATAATTTTTAAATGTACACACGTCTCGGCAATAAAATGTCTCGGAAATTTTTTTTTTATCCTCAGCTCCCACCAAAAACTTTTGATTTTATTCGTATGTCGCGCCTACCTATTATGAATAATATTGAAGACGTTGGAAGACGCAAATCTGATTTTTACGCGCAAGCACGTGTACCAACTGTAGGTTAAAAAAAAAAAATTAATCTCCCATACCTAATAAGAGCGGGCGTAATTTGAAGAGGCGAAATTAAAATGTTCGTGGTGGCTAAATTGTTTTATACCCTCCCCAAAGATAGGGTATTCTTTGTATTTATAATTACATATGTACACGTCTCAGCAATAAAATTTCTTGTTTTTTTTTTTTGGTTTATTCCCAGCTCCCAGTAAAAACATTTGATTTTATTCGTATGTCGCGCCTACCTATTGTGAAGATTGAAAACGTTGGAATCTGATTTTTACGCACTAGCACGTGTACCAACTGTAGGTTAAAAAAAAAAAAAAAAAATTAATCTCCCATACCTAGCAGCTGTTGTTACGTAACAGCAGGCGAAATTAAAATATACGGGGAGGCTAATTTGTTTTACACCCACCCCCCTGAGATAGGGTATTCTGTGTATTTATTCTTAAAAATTTCGAGGGTTTTTTTTAAACTAATCAGGAGGGGGCTAAGCCTCCTCCAGCCCCCTCCAAATTACGTTTACGTCGTATACGTCTTTCTTTTGTACATCGGTTGAGCTCTTGGGGAGAAATTTAGGCATGCGGCGGGACAAACTTAATTTTATTTGACATTGGTACCCGCCGTTTGATATTGTCTTTATAAATTTTTTTTACCCATTGCTTTATGAAAATGCTAGGTAGGGGAGATGTTGTCCCGAGCCCCCCCCCCCCATTTGTCGTTGCCTTTGGATGACCTTTTCAACAAATCGAAAATCTCGAAAGTCAAAACCGGTAAAAATTTCAGTTCTACGTTAGCGTTGAACGGCGGCGGGGCCGACTTATAAAATTACATATCATACAGTCTGTAAAAATTTCACGCGAGGTCGCGCCGCTGGACTGACGCGCGCGCGTCCGCCACTCGGCAACGTCGCGATTTTCCGTCAAGCGTCCGACACTTCAGCCACTGGCCGGGCGCAAAATCGGTCGGCTGCGCGCGCGTTCCGGATTGGCCGGGCGCGGCAACGTTGCCGCCGACCTTTGCGCTTCTGCCAACGTGACGGTCTCGAGGCGCGGCGCCCGCGACCGCGCGTTCCATCGGCGGCCGGTCGACGACCCTTCGGCGCGGCAACGTAGCGCGATGACGGCGCCGTCTGTCCGTCATTAACCGCGGTTGTTATTATTCCATGTGTCCCCGAACACCGCGAACGCGTTATCAGCGACCAGCCGAAAATAACATTGTAGTTCTGATAACGCGGCGACCGAAAACGCTCGGCTGCCGAGTCCGTTTTCCGCTAATCGTTCTCGGTTTTCATTCATTCATCCTAGTTAGTTTTTCCACGTGCATCGACCGCCCCCGTTCCGCGGCGTCTTCGGCTATCCTGAAGTTCCGTCTACCGAGTACTACTGACTCGTCAAACGAAACGCGGTTCTCGTCGGATATCGTCTCGCGCGTGGTACGCGGTCGACTGACTCGTCCGCCAAGTCTTTTTTTTTTTTTTTTTTTGTTTTTTCGTTCCGACTAATCCGCGGCCCGACCGCTCCATGTAGCGGCCCGCGTTTTGGCCCACCACCACATGTCGGTGAGCGTAATGCAGCACGTGTCCGCCGCCGCGGGAAAACTGCACATGCACCAAAAATCCGAGATATCCTCGACCGGTAAGTGTCATCGGGGACGCACCTATTGTTCTGAGGCGCGTTGCTTAAACCGTCGGATAGGAGATGAGAAATCGGTATTTCTTGGCCAGGCCGTCTCGACGGTCGGCCACGCCACTCTCCGCGTCCGATGATTACCCACCACGCACCGAAATCGACGATCGGGCAATGACAATGGTCACTGTAACCCGGTTG
Source organism: Hormaphis cornu (assembly GCA_017140985.1). NCBI lineage: Eukaryota > Metazoa > Arthropoda > Insecta > Hemiptera > Hormaphididae > Hormaphis > Hormaphis cornu. Next base: position 33,092,613 of record CM029360.1, read on the forward strand.
GCATGCTGACGGAATCGACGTTGGCCACCACCAACGATAATCAATGGGAACGTTTACTTTAAGCGACCGGCCGATGTCGTGCTCGTGCGAATTACGACGATTACTCAGACCATTAGAAGTGTACACAAACGTTTTTCTTTGTTGCGTGGGGGAGGGGGTTGTTTGAAAGATTAAACATTTTACTCTATGCAGTTAGAGTACTTCCCTCAAATGCCAAGGTTCGATGTAAATTGTTTCACTGTGTATCGCGGTGGCTCTATCACATCCCTCACACATGCGCTCTAACAAAATGAAGGGTAAAAAATGATGTAAATTAAAAATAAAAATTACATATTGGATCTAACTTTTAATCTTTTTTCTTCTCCTTTGCCTACCTCCCATTTTGGCCCATTTGGGCTGGCCATCCACCCGTTTCGATCTTTTACGTCCTGCACACACACACACACACACACACACACACACACCAACAATCATATTCATTCAACCATGTCTGTTGCAATCATTTTTTTTTTAAACGTTAGTTTTCATAACTGTTCCCCTTTCCTCTTTCTTCATCACCATCACATGCCCAAATCATCTAGGTTTATTCTCTTTCATCGTGTCCGCTATTAATAAACTACTGACTCCATCAGTTATTATTATGCTATCTCTTACATGTTTGTCCCTTATTCTATCTACTTCCCAATCTGCTATTGTTTGTTTACTTGTATACAAAATGGGACTGGCCCCTATTACAGAAATTTTAGTTATCAAAATTCATTTATATGTAAAAAACATGTAGGTACTAAAAAAAAATCATCATAAAAAACATATATTACAGATAATTTTTAAAGGCTGAACAATAAATGTGCAAAAAAAAAAAAAAATAGTTACCCCACTTATCTATCTAAACATTCTCATTTCTTTAGCACTTGTACTATGTTCTTAATAACTAACTTATATCGTTGGTGCATTGTACCACCATTTCATAATTTTTAAATATAAAAAGTTGTTCCTTAAAAAAAAAAAAAAAAACAAAATTTGACGAAAAAACAGTAGGTACCTATAAAAGTTATGGCAAACATGCGATTGTTTTATTTTATAGCCATAACTTTCAAACTCTTAATTGAGAAGACCCAAAGCTGTAATACAATGTATTTATAGTTAAGATACAGGTCCGACACAAATTCAAAAATATTTCCAATGAAAGAACTGGGAAATTTGTTTAAATTTCTATTTGTTTTTGTGGTTTTTGTTGAATAAAAACTTACATTTCAAAGAAAAGTTTTGAATAGGTAATTAATAAAGTTTTGAAACGTATTTGTTGTTGGTAAATAAAAAAATTCCAAAATTATATGATACTTTTTTTTTGTTAGTCGTAATCTTTTAGTAATTGTAAAATTAAAAAAAATCTGCAATAAGTTATATAGTCATCTGTTTTTTGTTTTTTAAAACAATTTGTAGGTAACTAAAACAAGTTTAATAATTAAGATTTGAAAATATTTTATGTAAAACTAAATCTGTTATTTGCTTACTTAATTTAAAAAAAAATCTGGCTAGTAGTTTCCTAAACCGTAGAAAAAAGTATCGATAAAATGGCATTAGTTTAGTCCAAGGTGTCACAGTTATTGTACATTTGTGGATGGTGCGGGTTTGAATCCCTGCTACTTTTTTTAACTTGGGTTATTTACCATTTTTTTTTTATTCTCAAATCTAATAATTAACATTTTAACCCACTTTCTATTGACCTGGCAAGCTGAAATTCGACAAAAATTTTTTTAGATTGAAAATGCAATATTATGGCAAAGTTAGATGCAATAGTCAAAAAGTGCTTAGAGGTTAAATCTCCTATTGATCCGAAATTATTTATGATTATATTCTTGTTTTTATAGCTTGTAAATACTTAAGAAATTATAACAACCAAAATATGTTTTTAGATAAAAAGTTCCACTCAGAATCATTACTTTTGTAACAAATTTAATATACAAATTCTAACTAAACCATTGAAACAGTGACCCTCTGCAAAGTATATATAGTTTATTGGTTAATTTCTAGTTATCTTAATTGTGTTGGTAACTCGGTGGGTTAAAATGTATTTTAGATGCTGAGTGTAGCAAAGAATGTATTGGTTTTAACATGATGTGTGTTTTTATTTTGTATTATTTATTTATTTTTTTTACCATTATGTAATCACAATTACTTCTTTAATAATGCTCCAATTTTTAAAGTCAGTACCTTTTTTGATAATTTTTCTGATGGTTACGGATGTCACCAAAAAAAAAATGCTTGTGTCTTAAGTGTAATAAGGCATAGGGGGATAATCCGATTATATGCATCCAAGCTGTTGTCAAAACTTTTGTTCAACTTTTTTTTAAAAATATTTTAAATTTTTTTAACTCATCATAGTCATTTTAACATGTAAAGTGGAAACATGATTAAAAAATTAACTAAAAGCTGTTGCCAATTTAAATTTAATTTAATTGCATATTTTACAATAATATTGTGTTCCTAAATATCCTTAATACCTATATATTTTATGACGTGTAGGTTATTTAAATTTAAAAAAAAATATTTTTTTTTTGTTTAATATGTAGAAAAAAGGCAGATTTTTTTGATTTAATATGTACTTCAGAGAATTATATAAATGGTACAGGAGTTTTTATAAAGTTTAATTTTTGTTTTTAATATCCCCGTAAATTATTTTTGAGATAAATATGTAATATAAATATCAACAATTGTTAATTAATTATTAAGTAATTAATTTTTATAACTGTAAATTTTTCAGGTGACTTTTACAGACACCCTCTATCTTCTAATTCATCATCTAGTAGTGAGTTAACCAATAGTATAAAGCGGCCAAATAAATCAATGGAAAATAATATCGCTAAAAAAATCAAATTAACTGAGAAGAATCATTATAATGATAAACATGATGTGTTTAATAGTACTAGTACAAATCATAGTAAAGAAGATAATGTAGTTGCAACGTCTACTAAAATAAATAAAGATAATATGGAAGATAGCCAAACAAATTCAGTTTGCCTCAAACATACCGTTGCTCCAAATTGTGATGATAGTTTTCTTAAAAGAAATGCTGTGAAATCTCCAACACCGAGTACAAGTATTATGGCAACAATGCGTGATAATGATGAAACTATTAGTTCAATTAACAGTGATGTTCCAGTTCTTTCAGGAATATGCCAAAATGATACTGAAACTTTTGTTAATAGTGATGATAACAAAACTGTAAATTCTAATAGTTCTGTACTAAATAGATCATTATCATCTGACAATTTAGTAATTGGGGAAAATTCTGAAAACACAGAGTCCATCTCAGCAGATGGTGCAACTACTAGTGTACATTCTAATACTGGTGATGCTAATACTGGTGATGCCAATGGTAATAATACAGTGGAAGTTACTGGAAACAATGATGATGTTTTGGAGGTTTCTGATTCAGATAGTGATCTTTCACTTGATGATAATGTAACTGTTAACTCTGATCTTGTTGATAAAATTTTAAAAGGAACTAAAGATCTGACTGAAACTAAATTTCCAAGGTTGTTGAAAATTTTTGATAGTGCAACTGGTGTTTCTTTTGATGTAAGAAAATTAATAGCTTAAATTGTATTCACAATTCATCAAGTAATTCATACTTAGTGGGTACTTAATATGTTTTTTTTGTATTTTAGCAATTTCAAAGTGTTGTGATTCAAAACATTTTAGCAAATATTATGGCACACAATGCTGGACGAAATTTGGATCGTAAATTTTTTCAATCTTATATTAGTAATCAAACAGAAATGAAAAATCATGTTAAATTATTACTGTTGAAAGTAAAAGAGTTGACGATTATAGTTAATAAGCACAAGGAGGATTTAAAAAAAAATCCTTTTGCTAAACCACATAAAATAACTAGAACTGTTGGTTTGCAAGCAACACCACCAAAAAGAGTAAACTAGTTTTTGAATCATAGATGTTTTATGTATATGTAATCAAGTTTATATTTATTTAAAAAGATATTTTTTTTTTATAGGATGTAAGTGCACGGCTAACAAAAATTGCACCACAGTTGGAAAAAAATGTTAATTGTCTTAATTGCATTATTAGTGATGATGATGACGTCGAAATAATATCTTTAACTAAGCAGCAACCATCATGTTCAAAAACAATTGATAAAACTGAGGATACAACAACTTCTATACAGGTAATTTCTAAAAGAATTTCAAAATTTAAGTAACAAATATTAAATGATCATTTTAATTATTTTATTTGTACATTTTTTGATTGCACTGCATTAATTTTTTTTATTTTATTCATTAAGAAGCTGTTGTGTTGATGCTAGTTTTTTTCTAAAGCTCTCTTCGTGATAAAAGTCTTCTGGCTTTAATAAATGCAAAGATGTTTTTTTTGTGCTTAAGGAATAATTTATGTATAAAACCATTTTCTGGTAATTCAATTTATAACCATGGTTCTTTGTATTGTCAACCTTGTTAAAAATTTACTGTCAATAGTTACGTAAAAAGTTACAAATCCAAAACAGTTAGAATATATTAAATATATTGAAAAATACTTTGTTGGTACTAAGTAGCCAAACATGTTTGTGATAAAATTGATTTTGTTAATTGGTCATAACATCCATAATAATGATTGAAAAGACCTGCAATTTTTACACAAAATAAGTTTGATACAAATCTGATACAAATTTCAAAATAACTTCAGAATTTTTGAGCTTAGTATAAAACTTCTTACTTAGGTACTTAGGAAAATTCCCATCTTTTTGTTGCATTGTTAAATAAAAACTTAAATTTTCCAAAAAAAAATTTGAATAATTTAATAGATAGGTAACATTTAGTTACATTTTTTATTGCAAAATTTAAAACATGGTTGGTCAAAATTTTTCATTTTCAGTCATTAAAAGATAGGAAATTTCCAAAAATTGGTCCTATGATTTATTTTCAAAAAAGTTTCAGTACATAAAAATTTAACATTAAAGATTTGAAAACTTAATTTGGCGTGTTATACAAAATTTAATATCTGCATCTAAAATGTTGAAGAGATTTGCCCAATAGTTTCAGGAGGTGTGTAAAAAAATTTCAATTTATTGTTACCTATAACGCTGTTATAACACACAATGCACAGTTTACTATTAAATCTTGTATAACTCTTCAAATAATTTGTTTGAAATTATCACACGTTGTTTAAATGATTATTATTCTTTGCGTGTACAGATTTTGGAATTTTCTTATCATTTTTAGTCACGTTCTATAAATAGACCATTCAATAAACCTTTGTTTTTTTTTTTTGTTGTTTTTGTACGTACATAATTTATAATTATTTGCTTACAAATATTATGTATTATTTACTCTTAAATAATCTTTTCAAAACAGTGAACCACTGCTAAGCTGTAGGCAATCTACCAACTTCCCACCCGACCTTAAAATGTCTCACTGGTTTTTAAATATTTAAATATTAAACCATTCTATACCAATTGTAAGGCTAATTTCACCTATTATATCTGTTGCTGTTTGAAATAGTATCTATTATTATTAATTTATTTCTCAAGAAAAGAATATTAATGATTTATTAAATCTCAACCAAAAATGGTACAAAAAATAAACTAACATCAACATATTTAATGTATGGGTTCATTGTAGACATTTGCGTGCACAAAAAACTCTAATAACTTGCATAAAAATAACAAACATTTTAAGCTGACAAAGTATTGAATCAAATTTTTACATCATATCATTTTGACAGTTATGATTTTTGAGTCATTGTTTAAAGATCAATGAACTTAAAACAATTTGGTTTAATTAAATCTTGGGAAATGCTTGGTGGTTTTCATTTAAAAATATTTAATTTGTTTTGTGCATGCAAACACCTGTTATGTTAATAACAGAAAATAACCCCTTAAAGTGCGTTTCAATATTTCCACCCCTTACTTCCGAAAATCCCATTTTAATTGAACTTAAATAGTTTGTATTATATTTAAAAGAATCTCTAGAAATATACATTTGTCTTGTATAATTTTATTTTAGCCATCAACCTCTCCATCAAAAACTACAACTGAAGAAGTTGTTTCTACTGCTCAGCCTAAAATAAACATCTGCATTGATTTAACTGAGGATATAGGTGATGGTGATGTACCAGTACCACCATTATCATTACATAATAACAAAGTTTTGACAAAATCACCTACAAAGATCACTTCCCCAGGTTTAAATGTGAATATAGCGGTATCAAATGGATCCCACACACCAATTCTGGTAATACCTTTTTTTAATTATTATTATTTTAAGCATTACAATAGGATAGGCGCGGTGCCTTGAAATATAGAGAAGTATCTGGCATTTTATGTGATAAGAAAACCAATGGGGCTAAAAGATAAGTTTTATGGGAGTGTGCTGCGACCACAATTACGTTTTACAATTCAGACTAATCAGAGTGTTGGGCGGTCGACAGGAGAATATTGTGATAGAGTATTGTGTATGATGAATGAAGGGAACCAGAAAATATAGAATAAGTCATAACTCATTACTAATAAGAAACAAATATGTATTAGTGTGGCGTCAATGGTTGACAAGAAGGAAGAATATAAAGAAAAGAAGTACAATAAGAATAATAGAGAAATATAAGAAGAATAATTAGAAGAGAGAATATGACTCTTTTACAATTTTTTTTTTTTTTTTTTTTTTATAAAGGTAGAATTTTTATAAAAATTTTTTTTATTTAAAAAATAATTAATTAGAAATATGGAATTAAATACATTTTTGTAAAAATCTTATACAATTTACAGTAAATGTGTTGTTATTGAAACCCATTTTTTTGAGTTATTAGTTTAGTATTTAATTTTGAATATTTTAATTTGTTTCATTTGTGGTATGGATTTGGCAATTTTGGGGTTTTCTTAATTCTAGTTACTTACAAATGTATTTTTGATTGGTTATTTTTAGCCCCAAAGTTTATCAGCACTACCTGTGTCATCAATATCTGTAGCATGTGGAGCACCAAGTATTGTTGCGTCTTCCTCAAAAATGGTTGCAATAACTTCAGTTGCAGTAAATTTGTAATTATGATTTCGTTTCATGTATTTAATTTTTGTTTCTATTACAGCCATCTTCTGATCGGCCAGTTTCTTCAATTTCAACACCAGCAAATGGAAGTGTGATTGTGAAAGTAGTAAAAGATGGCTCACAAGGCACACCATATACCTTACGTGAGTATCAACAGTATTTAATGAACAAATTTATGTATCAAAATTTTAAATTTATGTATGTTGTTAATTTGTAATTTGTTTTTAGTTCCAGTTCATCCGGTGACTTATGCTCGCCAAATAGCAACAACACAGATGCCAAAATTAACACCAGTAATAAATCAGCTGACGAATTTAGCACCAGTACCTCCTTCTATACCAATCATCAATGTATTATGAATTAATTAAATTTTTTTTAGACCAATGTCCAGTATAAAATTGTATCAATGTATATATAGTTAAAGTCTATTGATTTTGAATTTTTTAGCATCCAGCTCCGTTGCCAAATGCTACAAATCATAAAAACCTTTCTACATGGAAAAGAGTACCGCCAGCCCCTATTCTGACTGCTTCAATTGCTGATAGATCAAGATCTAGTAGTTGTATTTATCAAACTAATGTTGACAAATGGTATAGGTGATTTCTTCTATGTTTTAATTTTGTTTTACAGCGTTAATGCTCTCATGGAATTTGCCTTTGAACCAAAGCATTGCTACCATAGTTAGTTACCAAATTTATGCTTATCACGAGGTCTCATCTACAATGCCTAGCACTGAATTATGGAAACGAATAGGTGATGTCCGTGCTCTTCCTTTGCCAATGGCGTGTACTCTTACTCAAGTAAAGTATATTTGAATTTACTTAGTCAAAAAATATGTTCTTAATTTATTTTGATTTTACAGTTTACTCGGGGCGAAAAATACTATTTTGCCGTAAGAGCTGTTGACATCCATTCACGTATTGGGCAGTTTAGTCTACCCAAAGTTATAGTTTTGCCCTCGGTTTTACCTTAGTTTTTATTCCGCAATAACATTTTTGAAAAGTACATTAAACATCAGATTACATTTTGTCAATATTTATTTGATGGTAATGTGATTGATCTACTTTTATTTTTATTTTTTCATTTTGGTACAATTTTTTTAAAATTATATTATATACACATTTATAATGAAATCGTAGATAATAATTTAAATCACTATTAATGCGATTCTTCATATATTGTTTTGATTCTTATTTTAGTGTAATTTGTATCATATTGATTATAAAAAATGTGTAAGACTAATCATACTTTTTAAAATAAATTTGTATTTTGTAAAGTATCACTATGTATGTATTATAAATTAAGACAGATGCAAAATTGCTACGTTTTGATGTATAACTTCTTCATAACGACTATTTATCTGTCCAAAACTACTATATTAATTGTAATTTAACTTCTGAAAGTTTTTATAAAAATTTTTCTGTTCATAATTTATATATGCCCTGCTTCAAAACTAGCATATTCTCGTTAAATTTTTTATTGGAATTTTTAGGTGCCATAGAATGGTACTGGGAGACCTTATTATTCCAGGCTCTTTCAAGTGTATTTTATAAGTCTTGATTTATTTTTAAATTAGTTAAGGTTTTGCAAGTGTTAAGCATTTTTTTTATCAAATAGTATAATGTCTAACAATCTAAATATTATAACTTTATTTTTATTAGACCTCACATTCAAACATAAACGCTTCCATTCATCACAATTCTGTATCGACATATGCCAAACTTCATACGATAAGTAGTCTGCTACATCCTTCCTGACATAATCCTCCCATCGCATCCGGGGTTTTCCCATAAGTCTTTTCTGTTTTGGGTTCTCTTGTAGAACAGTCTTTATCTTGGCTTCAGGTTTCCTCCCTGTTCCTATATTTTCCTTATATCTCTTATTATATCCGGTCTGTTGTACATGTCACAAAGCTGCGCAGCATTGTGTAGGGTCCATATATCCTTATTATTATCCTTTCAAAAATTCTCAGTATTGACACTTTCCCTTACCGTCCAACGTTATACTCTGTAAAATTCCATACATTTTATTAGCGTATTGTGTAGTTGAACTCTTTGAAGGCGTAATCAAACTTATTGCCCATTTGAATCCTTTTTAGTATCTTATACTCCATTTAGTTCGATTGGATGATCATTGTTCCCAGATATTTGAATCTTGATATTTTTTAGAAGAAAGAATTCTTTGTCCTGTCTTCTTCTTACTTCTAAATACTGTTATGACTCGAGTTAAATAATATTCTAAAACTATACGTATTACTATGTCCATTGTTAATAAATTGTGGATATTTTGTCTATCTTGAAATTTTTTACCCACGCTTGACAAGAATTTCCCACCCTACATATATTTTTAGGTATATTATATTATAATAATATAATAAAAGTTCTAAAGTCTACTAACAAAAATTAAATAATATTTTCTCTATATATAACATACATCTTTTATTAGATGGTGGGATATAGGATAATTTGTGTTAAAATTTAAATAAAAAATACAAACATTTTTGCGCCCATACAATATTCGCAGAGACGGGCATGATTTCAAATCAAATGATTTTGAAAATTAAAAATCAAAATCAAAATCATAATTTTTGATTTTCAAAATCTGTTTTTTAACGATTTTGATTTTTAAAAATAAATTAAATGATTTTGAGCACAAACTAATCAACAACTTATTTTTACATAATACTTACATAATCGATGGTTTGTAGGAGGGACCAAGGTAGGTAACACCTATATTATATTCCCTTGTCGATACGTAACGCATGTTTTTTCGGTGTTTGACATAGATAATAAAAGGATATTTCTTTATTATCTATGGTGTTTGAAGACCTGACCGCGGTTACCACCGCAGATATCTATGGTTACCATATACCGTTATTATCGCTCTTACCAACGGTCGGGTATAAAACATTTTCCTAACCGTAATAACGTAATATAGTACGTGACAATCAAGGTTTATAGATAACAGTATTATCTATAAACCTTGCGTGACAATGGCAAATTTTTAGAAAACAGTTGCTTATATATAATTATATTTGTATGTAAAATATCTATATAAAAATAAAATATCATCGTATTAATAAATTACATAATAAATATATGTATTTATAATATTATTTTATTATAATATAATTTGATGTTATCATACGTGTTACGTTATCACAGTCGTAAAACCACAGAATAACGGCTCACTTTTCTTGAATTACACGGGTTCGTACGGACGGATAGAATTGCTACAACTGTTGGGATATCAGTGTAGCCTGTACACGGATAATAATGAATTGCACAACCACGTAATATCCTGCGGTACCGTATTACAACTCATTGATACAATAAATATCGTTCATAATTTTGTTGTACAATAATAATCGTATCGATTACCACGGAAAAATATAATAATAACACCAAAAACGTGTAGAATCAGTTTGAGCAGCGCAAAATATAGTTTTTAATTATTTTCAAATCTTGGCTACACTGATATCATCCCCCAAACGTTTTCCGCTAATTTTCGAGTTTTCATTAAGTGAGCCTTCTATAGTCATTCGTGCGCGTCCGTTGTGACCTTATCAACAATTTCAAAATGAATTTAAGTCGAGAAGAAGATGTCGTCAACAACGAGGGATTGGAAAAGACGACTCGCCGTGCATCTACTACTGCAAATTCCGACTTAAAGAGACATTAAAAGGTAAGCTTTCATTTTAGATTCTGAGCCCACAGACCTGTATTACGGGTCACGAAAACTTGCCGTTGGCCTTATCGCACATCGCGTTGAGAGGGCCATGTTCATGTGATTATATGAGAAGTGCTTGTGCCGTTTTTTAATCGGAAATTTGTTACGCTTACATAGAACGTTTTTACAAATCAAAAACTAATGTCTTTTAAAAAATTTCGACCGAACAGCGGTACTTATGAAACGATTGAATCGAGTTTTCTTTTTGGAAAACTGTTCGTAAAAAAATAACAATTATAATAAACATCTTATTTTATGAGCAATAGATCAATATTTGGTTCTGAGGTGGGTCTAGTCCCCCCCCCCCCCCCCCCCCCGCAAATACGCCGCTGTCAACTATTTACGATTATTTCAACAACATTATTTAATTTATTTATTTTATAGTATATATATAATTTAACAGCGATGATATAAACTGAGTATTGTTATTATAAAGCAAATTGTTAACCTAATTATTATTTATAATCCCTGTTGAACGATGTGTTTGATATTCGAATTTCAGTTGTTTCCTCTCGGGTATTTTACCGTTTAACTATTAAGTTACAATGTCTATATAATATATAAAATAATGTATATCTCGGTGACTCGACTATACAGTGGCGGATCTAGGATTTTTTTATTGTGGGTGCTATTTTGCTGGTAATGGTCCTATTACTATGGAAATAAAGTACTCGTTATGTACGAAAAAAAAAAAATTTAAAGTTTAAATTGCGAGGAAAATCAATCTTTGCGAATTCACGCAAATTATTGGCATAAGTAATTTTTATTTTGGGTGCTGGAACACCGTGTACACCACCGAGTACCGCTTGTAACGGTTGTTTTGAATTTATCATCCGAATAAACTATCTAATTGCAAAGCTGGTTTTTTTTTTTAAAATGTTTGACATAGGCACCTACCCGTGAGGGTAATATATACTACGTATTATCTACGTACAACACGCGTACACAGCTGGTCATTGGGGACGTGCGATAGTTAATAAAAGTGTTGTATTTGGTGTTTTGTGTGAGTATAATAATACTATGTTTACCAATATTTTGTTTTGCGGTGACCGTAAAATCTCAATAAACAACAATACAGGGTTATTCAAAATGATTCATCCGATTAAAAATAGCCGAATTTAAGCAGGGGCGGGTTATAAAACCCTCCAAGGGGGCGGGGGCGAATTGGGGTCCAAACATTTTATGAGTTTTCATATTCTTCGTCTATACAATTTTAATTTATAGAACATATTTCAAACCCAAGGGCGATTGCCTTCTTTGCCCCTCTCTTAAGCCCGTCTTAACCTCCTAGGACCACTGGATCACACGCCATTTGATTATTTCCTTTGGGGATATGTTAAAGATACTGTGTTTAATAACAACAGTCACGGAGTCAATTACATAAGATATACTATGCTGGCTAGAAGTACGGAATGAATTTGACTACCGACTATATATATATAGATGTTATTCGTGTGACCAATGGAGCTCACATAGAACATTTATAGGTAAAATTAATTAAATTTGAAATATTTTTCTTTACATTAAATATGTAAAACATGTATTGTTCTAAATCTGAAAAAAAAAATTATGTAAGCATTTGGAATCGGATGAATCATTTTGAATAATAATCCTGTATTACGCGCGCTAAATGTTTATCGATATTTTACAAAAGTCAACGAAATCGCAAACATTAATTTCACAGTCATAGTCTTTGTTTTCAGTTTTATAAACACTTGAAACGTTCGACTAAAATACACAATGGACTCTGCCAGGCCAAGTGTGGTGATCCGTCCAAAACCCATTCCACTCGTGCTCCATATTTACTCCCTTTTTTTTTTCTTCCCCAGGGGGGTCCTTTTTATGTTTATTTTCAGTGACGTAATGTACGAGTTTTGATGCAGTTTTATCTAGTCGCGGTTGGAAACGTTTTCTTCTCTTGCCGCCACTTCGGAATCGTGACGCCGATAAGTGTTTTCTGTCGACCAATTTCTGTTTGTTTTGTCTACAAACTCGATGTTGCCGTAGGTATCGCAGATAGGTTTAAATTTTATTGTGTTGGCGTCTCGCAACGAATCTCATTGTTTGAAACGAATTCCGACTAAACACAACGACCGGGCCAGCGTGTAAAGTGTAATACTATGTTTGTCGTGTGTATTGTTTCACACCCGCCGACTATTGATTAATTGAGAATTCGCTCACCGCGAGTAGTAGTAGGCACTTGCTCGAACACTGTCAAAATTAAATTACACGAAATATAACGTCGTACCCACCTAAATACGTAACGATTGATAATGTTTATGTGAACGTATAAAGTTAAAACGGGTAGGTAGGTACGATTTCGGAATATTTCTATTCTATGTAATCGTTTAGAAGTTATAACGATTATTCAAGTTATTTTTTTTTGTTTTAAAACAAGCGTATAAATTCATTTGGTATACAACTCTGTCTAACAACATTCGTGGTATTTTACGTGTTCACCAATGATATCTGGAAGACGGTAATTATCGTTTCTGTTTTACGCACGATAATTTCCTCGACGCGGCTCGCGAATTACTTGTGTAGTACACCTGGAATTATAGAAATTATTATTATAGGCAGATTAAAAAAAAAAAATGAAAATTATTAAAGCCTAGAAGCGATTACAGTCGAAGGTTCTTCAAATGATATGAATCAATTACCTTGAATAGTTGATCGACGAGTAAAAAAAAAAAAATCAAAGCAATATTGTAATGTATATAGCAATGCCAAACGAAATAGATAAAACGCACGGTAGATTAGACGAGACAGTAGAATTTTTTGACGGCAGGATTCTGTAAAGGCTAGGCGTATGTGTTAAAAGGAGAACAAAGATTGCTTGATTGGCTGTGATCTTTGAGTAGTGACCAAAAAGGGACGAACGAAGGGTAAACGTCGCACTTACCACATTTGCAGGAAACATATACACATCCTGCTATTAGTTTAAAGGCACGAGCGGGAACAGACAGCTCTACGAGACCAAAGCCAAGACTTTCGACGGTTAATGCACTGCAGATTTTGAAACCGGGAATACGTTGTATCCAGATGTGTTCAGCGTAGGTACCTAAGAATTTAACCAGACTGCGTTCAGAACTGTTGTGTTTGAAAATAAAAATGCTCGCGATCTATCATATTTTCCACGTTATCCGAAGCAGCAGCAGAATGTTTCGGTTGAGTATCCGAAAGAGTTACTATCGAAATCCACTAGAGCGCGTTATACACCGCGGTATTTCCATAGCAGTATATAGGCAATAGCGGGGCGAATCGTCGTAGTTCTTTCGCAGCTGAAACAATAATAATCAACTAATTTTTGTTTTGCGAAACGATTACAATTCACAATACCCGTATATCGACGATGAGTTTTTTTTGGATTCGTGAAATGTAATTTTCAACACCGATTTTAAACCGTCATAACTTTAAAAAAAAAAAAAATTAATTTTTAAAAAATATGTCGAGCGACAACACGGCCTAACCGTGTACATTTCGACTAATTTGTATCCGACTAAAATATAAATAAAATTTGTTAGTTATACTTCGGATATGACTTTATTAGAAAATAGGTTCCACACAGTTTTGCTTTTTATCTAGCCGAATTCGATATTTTGTCGTAAAACTCGTCATCCCGGGCGGCCGTGAATTTCTTATTGGGGGGGAACAAATAATTAACGCGTTTTTTACGCATCGATTTGGATTTTTTCAATCATAAAATAAAGATCGGACCACGCTGAAACTTTTGCGTAGTAATACTAGTGATACAGATTTGAAAGTTTTTAATTTGTTTTTACGTCTAGTATACCGCAAGCTCGCTCAGAACCGTAAATTAGATACAAAATAATGCGTTTCTCACTTCTGAGCTAGTGACCCACCCAAAAGCGTAGTCGCTACCCTCGTCAAACTACCCGCGCGACCTAGTCGACTGATGCCGGCTTTCTTTTTTTGAATCTAGGAGGGAGCCGACGTACACAAACGAAAAATTCGCCAAAAACGTACGAACGCAGTCTCGGTTCGGTTGACCTACCCAGATCGGGGCACTGCGGACAGGCCCGGATTTCGACCGAGGCCTAGGGCGGCAAATTCCGAACAAAAAACAAAGGTACTACACCCATTACGTTTATTTAAATTTTTCGACCGTTCGGGTTTATAATCGAATTTGTCTTACGGTTTTATTCTCGAAGCGAATTTTTAAACGATTCAAAATCTTTTTTCGTCGTAGAAGAATAAACACACACATACTCACGACAGAGAACCGTCGATTACACGTTAACGTCCGAAACGCGTCGTTTACCGTTGCAGGAGAATTCGCGACGACGCTCTGACTCGTCCGAATCATCCGCGCAGACGGAGTGAGTGTTTTGACCGCTCTGTATGCGCAAGCTCCGCGCGTTATCGCGTGACGCGCGGGGACCGACGACTTTGGCCCGACGACTACCACCGCCGCCGCCGCCGTGTGTTCGCGCCGAGAGCTTTTCCTCCCCCGCCCTCCCCTCGCTCGCGATATCGTAACACCACACGGGGGTGGGTGGGTGCCGGCCGGCCAACGGCGAAGGAGGAGGAGAGCGCCCGTGTCGGCTGCGGCCCGACCGCGGCGACGCGAGCGCGACCGAACGGCACACGCGGCGTTACGCGCCGTACTGCCAACTTTGCGGCGGCGGCGGCGGGGTATTTTCCCGTCAGTGGCGATGCCGCAGCCGTCCGGTGCTCCATTACCGCCGCCGTCGTCGCGGCGCGTCCGTATCGTTCCGACCGCTGCCGCCGTCCGTTGTCGCACGACAACAACGACAACGCGACGACAACAACAACGTCAGCGTCAGCGACTGCAACAACAACATCGACAACAACAGCGACAACAACAACATCGACCACCGCTAATAACCCGTGGTGGTCAGTCGCCGCATCGCCGCGGAGCGCACGTTCGCCCTGCACCACCGCGGCAGCCGCCGTCGATGCGGTGTGCGGCGTTTTCTCTTATCGAACCGACGGGAGCACGAGTTCGCCACTGCCGCCGCCACTCCTGCCGATTCGTAAGTGTTCTTAGTCGCGTCGTAGTTTTCACGGTTCCCTGAAGAACTTTTCCGAGAGAGCTTTCTTCGGGGGTTTGTTGACGGCGAGTCTTCCGGCCGCGCCAGTGTACACCACAGAAAATGTTCTCGGGGGGGCGCTACTACCCACGTGGGTAAACGGTGAAAAACAAACGAATTTTTTTTTAAACTTTTCACAAACTTTATTTTAGACCTAGCAGGGAAAAGGGTGATTTCAGTCGATAAACGATACGAGGGTATCGCGCGGACAGATTTTGAGAATTTTTTAACACTCGCCCTTTTCTGTGCACCGTAAGTCGCGCGGAAAATTGTCGCACTCAAAGATACGGAAATGTTTCGGGCCGACGTGACGAGGAGACGGCAGAAAAAGACCGAATAAGAAAGAGACGGTTGATACTACTTATGAGGCGCGGGGGCGGGCGCGGGAAGTGGTCCAAGCAACAAAGTGACCAAAAGTACAACCAGAAAAGTGATTTTTGTATTTTTTTTTTCTAGTATAGTCGGATAAATTTTTATAAAAAATATCGCGCGTAAGAAAAATTTAACTAATCAAAACCTGGGTCAGGTTACGTGCTGCAGTGTAATCGTGAAAAACATTACGCTGAGAAAAGACTATCACTTACTGAGAACAATTTTAATGAACGTCCGAACGCTGAATTAGTACTCGAAAAAATCAAAAAGCAACACTACAAATTTTTATCACGAGAAGTCTCTTTTATTAAACATTTGAATAAACACACTAGAAATGTAAGTAGGCCTGACAAAAAAAAAAAAATATAACCCACTGTTACGTAATCACCGATAACTTATTCAACAGTTCTTCAAAATCAGTACATCTAACGATAGGCGTACGGACACAGATGGTACTACTCAAAAAAAGGTTGTAGATTTAAGCGTGAAAAAATTAAAAAGTTACAATAAGAAAAAATTAAGGAAAAACCGTTAATTAATTACGGCAAACGTGTTTTTGACGCGTAAACGATTTCGATTTTTGGCTATAACTTCCACGATAATAACCGTTACACAATATTGTGTAATTGATATGATACAGGTCCGAAACGAATTTCAAGAAATTTCGAATATTTTCGAGCTAAGTATAGAACTTTGAAATTTTCGTTTTTTGTTTGTTATTTTTGTGCGATAAAAAATTTAACTTTCCACAAAACATTTCGAAAATTCAATAAAACGTTTCCTACGTGTAAATACATGATATCGTGCGTTCAAATACATGAATCCGTTGTCGCAATTTTTTAAATTTAGTTGTTTAAAGTCGGATAATTTTCTAAAATTGGTCATACCTTTGACTGTTTTTGGAAAACACTGCGTAACTCGTACGAATTTGTTATTTGAAAATTTGATACGTCGTGTAAAACAAAATTTGCTATCTGAATGAAAAAAACGTCGAAACAATCCGGCCGGGAGATTCTGGAAGCGTATTTGAAAAACGGTGTAATTTTTATTATAACACGAAATCACGCTGTTTGTATGTACTAAAAATGTAATAACTTAAAATAACGGTGTTAATGGTTTTCACACGCTAATTAAACGTTATAAACTAAAGTTTGTCACTTATTTCTTTATTTACTCTCTCTATTTCTCCATTCGACTCGAAGCTGAGCTCACCGAGAGTCGTTTTTTTTCGTAAGCAATTTTCAATCGCCTACAGATTTAACGTACAATTTTTTTAAACCTTCCAAAACAGTGACCCACAGCGTCAAACTATTCCCACGCGATCTAGAGTGATCCCGGCCTCTTATTCTTATGTTTTCCGACATTTTCTCGTTTTTTTTTTTCTCCGGGCATTTTCCCGCACGGTTTTATTTATCCGTTGTGAAAATTTCTCCCTGTTCGGCGACCCGGCGGAAATTTTGTCTGCGAAACTAATTAGGCCCGTTGCCAATATTTCTTTCGCGCGCCATGGAATCAGGCCACCCCGGTGTATTGTGCTCTGCAGTGTATAGTAGCGTGCCGCCGTTGGATCGTTTAAATGGATGAAAACTCGCCGAAAGAAACTGCTCTGTATTGCCAATATAATAATATACATATAGTAGTCGATCGGCCGCGTGCAGTTTGTCTCGTGTCTGATTTCCCGAATGAAAAGTGGAAGATACGGATAAAAACGAACGCTAGGGCCAACAGTTCGCGAGTCGGGCTGTAGGAAAACGTTGTTACAGACGCTATCGAGATAGAAACAAATTTTGCGAACATTACTGTTTGTTGTTCTAGCTAGAAAACCGCCGCGGGGGTCGCGAAGGGAAACGAGTGTACGAAATTTAGGAAATCTTAAGCGAGTCCTAGCGAATCACCGGAAATCTTGCGGAGAAATCCCGAGAGAAATCAGAAATCTGACGTACCAGATCGTGAACTATCCGCGAGAAAAACGAAATTCGCGGAAACCGCATCAGTACCGGCTGCTGGTCATGAGGTGTTCACGGAATACAATATTATAAAGTTACCTATAATAACTTCTTCTTCTTCTCCTTCGCCTTCCTCCCAGCTATTTGGGGGGAAGGCCTTTTTTTTTTTTACACCCCCTTCGCACGCACACACGACAGCCCTCACATCATTCTCAATCGTATCCAACCATCTCTTTTTTTTTCATATTTTTCCTTCGACGTTCAATTTACTGCTTTCGATTCTCGCCTCGTCCACACGCCCAAACCATCTCAGTCTGTTCCCTCTCATCTTGTCCACTACACCGATATACTACCTCTTACACATTCCGTTCCTCATTCTATCCTCTCTTGTCACCCCGTATATTCATCCACACGAGCATTATCATTTCCGCAACACTCTGTTCCATTTTCCTGTCAACTAACTGCCTAACACACTCCGAACCGTACAGCACGCATAGTTGGTGTCACTGAACTCTTGTAAAATTTACATTTCAGCCTCATTGGAATTCTCTTATCACACACATATATATTTGATAACAATTTTGTTGTAACGCGTTGATGAACACCGGCGCCGTCAAACCGTACTATACTGTACATCCGGGGCCGTTTGTCAAGTCTTCCGTCGCGCCAAACAGCCCCACAGATAAGTAAGTAGAGGAGTATAAAATACAAATCGAGCAGCGATCAATTCTTTTCGCGAGCGACTCGCAGAATTATTTACTCCCGCGGTCGTTACCGCCGCGGTTAATACGGTTATTTATTACAACAATCCTCTATATTCCCGGGTAGCGTACATATAACGTACGGGATCGGGCAGGAGTGACGGGCACGAGAGTACAGCGAAAACTTGTTCGAATTTTTTTTATATTTACCTCTACGGAGCGCGCGATAAACCGCTTTTGGCGTAGAGCAATACGACAATGTCGGCAAAGGCGGAGGAGACGTAAACGAGCTCCCGTGCGATTTTTTTCCATTTCGGGGGCAGCACGTCTCAAAAGTCTACGAACACCGTCCTGTGTACAAAGCCGCGATTTTCCCGCAGGAAAACGACCGAGAAAACCGTTCTCGAGCCTTTTCTGCCCGGTATCGTCAGAAAAGATAATATCACGCGCGTACAATATAACTCGTGTGCGAACACAAATTCGAGTTTTCACTCGTTACACGCGTCCTGAGTGCGACCCTGTATCACGGACCGCGCGGAAGTCTCGGGACGTTTCGCGACGGTCTCATTACGCGGTCGTGCGCCGGCATGCATCCCTTACGGAGTGGGCCGGGGGTGTCGAAGAGAGAGATTGTTTTTCACGGGACTTGCGTGAAAAATAGAATTCGTTTCGATCGTCGTACAGCAGCCACACGTCCCTGCCACACTGGCGCGTTACGTAGTTATAAATATACGTTATCATATACGTGCAATTTCGTCCAGGGGTGGATTGGCCAAACGGGATTCCTGGAAATTTCCCGGCGAGCCAGTGTCTGATGTGGCCCGCGTTGACGAAATCAAACGAAAAACTTAATCGAAACATCGATATTCAAGTTTCGTCAGCCTCTTTCCCCCGACCACCGGGCGAAAACGTCAAAAGCGGCGACTTTACGACTGTAGGTATTATATACGGCGATCACTTTTTGAAATCCATTTCAAAAATTCGTTTCTCACGTCATGAAAAAAACGTTATCAAACTCGATAACGATGAAATCAGTAACTGCCGCTGGCGGCTTGGTGGAGTAGCGTTTTTGTACATCACCGGTTCGGCGGTTTAGTATACTTTATTTGTAGGAAACGGTTAAGTCGGAGCGATTTTGAAATTTTCGCCGTTTCACAAATCAAAAAGACGGAGCTGCAGCACCACTCCGCCAGTTCGAAAAAGTGATCACGGACAAGACAGTTATTTTAAACCGTGTTCGAGTCAAAATAACACAAGTACCACCCGTGTTTTGTATTGTTTACAAACTACGTGGTCACTTTAAGCATTTAAATCCTTGCTACTTTTGTAGTTCAAATGTCTGATGTTGCCCCAGACGGAACAAAAACTTCTTGTTTTTCTCCGTATGTATGTCCCTCGAGAGCCGACAATATCGATCGTAATGACTATTACACAAGACGTATTGTGCAGTCGAAGAGGCGTGATCTTATAGCTTGGTTGACGGCCAGGAGTAGGCGACGGTCGGTCGACGGGGGTTGTCGGTTCGAGTCTAAAAATTTTAAGAGTATCGATAATGCGTCCAAAATTATAAAGGCATTTGAAAAGTATATTAAACAGGC
Organism: Hormaphis cornu; assembly: GCA_017140985.1. NCBI lineage: Eukaryota > Metazoa > Arthropoda > Insecta > Hemiptera > Hormaphididae > Hormaphis > Hormaphis cornu. Next base: position 33,113,089 of record CM029360.1, read on the forward strand.
GTCGGACTAGGTGATCTATTTTGTTAAAAATCAAAATATTTTTTCATTTCGCTTCTATAAAATTCACTTAAAGTTCAAGATTACGTCGTCTGAGGGCTGTTTTGAATGTGTCGCGCATCACGATTTTCAACACATAATCATATTTTGAACAACTTATCACCTATACACTATGCCATTTAACACAATGTTATATTACCAGCTATTGCCGTCACTGTACGCCACTTTTCGCTCTGGCTGTATAAGCTATATAGCGGTTATTGTCACTTTTGAAATGTCTCCGTTTTGTTTCTGAGTTGGTTAGAGTGTAAAGAAGACGTTTGAAACCAAAGTTTGTCACTATCGGACTGTACTGAGTTAAATTTTATATCTCGGCGGGTAAAGATTGAAAAAAAGTAGGTATATATAACCTCTACTCGCGCATGTTCAACACATTATAATGAATTAAATACAATCGACACTGTAACACAGCAGTGGTGCGGGGACTCTTAGCTGTCAATTGTAATCAAATGTTTATCCGTTATAGGAGGTGTACGTTGATTTTCATTTACTGGATCGTACTCCGCAGATGCGTGAAATATTATTTATTTTCAGAGTGTAGAGTGATCGAAGAATGTATTTTAATCAATTAGTTTCTAAGTGAACCACGAATCCTATACAAACAAATTTATGTCGAAAATAATATTTAGTGTAAATTACAGTCTGTGAAAAGGAGGAGAGAGTTGGAGGAGCCAAACAGACTTTCTAAACAGAGTTTTTTTTTTTTTTTTATATCAACCGATAATTTTTTTTTTTTTGGGGCGGGAATTTACGGCTGAACCAGAGGGGCTTTCACTATTTTCTCTGGACTTATCGAAATTGTTAAATTTTTTTAAATTATTATATCCATATAGAACGGCAGGAACACATAATTTTGCGGATCAAAATTGGACAACGGTACCTATCGTATAAAACGTTAGTTTTTTAAATAACTATTTATAATATAATACGACTGTAATAACGGTTTGTATAACACAAAGTCGGATGCTACATTTTGAATACTGCCATTATTTTTAAATTAAAATAATTTTTCTCTTATTATACCTAAATATACGGTATTGGGAAATGTACGCTTGTGTTGTTCAAAACGTATTTTTCACGGTTACAATTCTCTTTTATTCTGAGTCGTACTTATTTTTGCCGTTTTTATTTCAAAATAAAACGTATCCCGCATCGAGAAGTATACTCCGCACAAAACTCGGCGCTTAAGTTTTTTTTTTTTTTCGTTAATATATTGAGCAAATTTATTACGTTCTTCGCCGTCATTATATCCGTGTACATTTTACGTTTTGAATTCGTTTTTTCCCCGAAACGTTCCGCGGAATATTATTTCAAATTACCGCGCTAAAAATATTAAAGCAATTCATCATTGTGCGAACAGTTCGGTTTTGAATTGGCGGCGTTGACGCGTTTATATTTTTCGGGATTTAAATTAAATTATCCATTAATATCCCGCGCGTAACGTCGGCAATTACGCCTGCAGTTACGCGTGTTACGACGGTAAAAGTACATTTTCTCCAGTGTTTTTCATATTTTTCACATTTCCATCGCGAATGTCGTTCACGGACGTATTATTATTATTCAAAATTCAAATAATCCTACGCTATATACGTACCGATGGGTCTACCGGTTACTCGAGGGAGTTAGCCTCCTGAAAATATTTCGACTGCCCTTTTTCCGTTCGGAAATCGACTTTCGGATTTACTTAAGCTCTTCCACCGCGAGTACTGGACCGAATCTTCGCTCTGACGTACACACGATTGTGTTCGTTCGGGGGCTCTGGAGACATTCGATCGGCCCAAAAACAACATCCTAGGCGGACGTCGCGATTTTAAAACTAAAAATTTCAAAGGTTGCGAGATTATGGCGTTACACACATAGACATGATAATGCGCGGACAGCCCGTTATATATTATAAGTCATCATCATTCGATCTAGACTGGAAGTGAAAATCAATGGAAAAAAAATAGCCGGGATCATTCTAGGTTGCGTGGGTAGTAGCGACTACGATTCGGGTGAGTCACTATAGTTTAGAAGTTGTGGCAAACGTTGTGTTAAACGCATTATTTAAAGCGACAAAGAACTATTGCCTTCAAAAAATATACGATTCTGTGCGAGCTCAGTTGTCCAGATGTACATACGCCCTGGTAAAAACAAATTTAACAATAAAAACTTTTATCCTATTCTAGTGACATGTAAAAGTTTCAGCTTGGTCCGATCTCTGTTTTGGATGTTGTTATCAAAAAAAAAAAAAATCTAAACCGATGTGTAAAAAACACGTACCCCGTAGTTGCACCTGCAGCCCGGAATGACGGGTTGACTAACGACAAAACGACAACGGCCGTACAAAACCAAAATTGTTCGAATCAATTTTCTAAATTTTTTAACCACGTAAAACCGTGTCTTGTTTAGATTGAAGTTTTTCGAGACCCAAACGTAAGAACTAGAGGTTTTTCGGAATAACAACTGCCGTAAAACGACAAATTCAAAAATTTCAATGTTCAACTCGCTCGAAAATGATCGATATCGATATCGGCGGTAAGCTCACTATCCTAACCGACACGCACGAATTTCGAGTGTCGAACGGAGCCATTTCGAAATTTCGTGACTCCGAAAATGATCAAAATTTAAAAAAAACGCTTCAAACCGCGTCGATTCAAATCTGTCTTTTGCGGTGCCGCCTATCTAATCGGAGCGTTCCGGTCAGCTATTAGAAAATAAAAAAAATCTTATTCGCGGTATTTTTTCTTATCTTAGCGTTGTTTAAACATTTTCCCGCGTAAACGTCGTACGCGTAATCGCGGCTCCGCCAACACTGCTGGTTTAAAAGCGCGCACATTCGACACGGGGGTGGTGAACTGACAGTTTTCGGGCTAGGGCGGAAAACGTTCCAGGGACCGGCGGGGGGTGTGAATGCACGTAGTAACCTTTGAGTCCAAAACGTAGCACACCACTGCGTCCACGCGTATGAGGTTCCGTTTCGGCGTACGACGAATACACGACAAAAAACGACGCGTTCGGACGGACGGAAGTGCACCGACGGGAGTTTTCTTCCAGCCTTTTCCAGAGTGCCCCGTCCCTGTCGCGTGCGCGGGGATTCATCGAAAAATCGCGTTCAAACGACCGAAAACAGCGTTTTTACACGTGCGCTTACTGCCGCGCCGGTTGCGGACGGTCCGGCGCAGAGCGGAAGTGCAAAACGCTCGAGCGTTTTATCGCGCTGCACACGGCGGATCGATCCGAAAGGGATGGGTGGACGGGGGGCTAGGCGTGTGCACGGGCGTATAGTGTGTACTAGTGCGTTGCACGTAGCGTACGCCAGCGGTTCCCAAACTTTTTTTTCCGCCATTTAGTGGCCCAAAGTTGGTGGCCGCGCCGCGCCCTGCCGTGTACGTACAACGCGAAAGACAGAACACAAAAAAAAAGCGCTCGTCGATAACCGATTTAGTTCGGCAGACCGCCGGTGCCTTTGGGAAGAAAAGTGCTCGCGCGGTGCACGGTTTGGCGCTGGCGTAGTACGCGATCGTCGTCTGGAGCATCAATGAAAAGGCCGCCACCGACCGCGGTGCAGTGCGAGGCGCGACAAGGGGGCGAGCGATTCTCCCCGCCGGCGATCGTAAAAAATTCGCGTTAAAAACGACGAGTACGTGTTTTTTTGAAAAACGGTTTTTCACACGTTCGGTCTAACCCTTACAAGGGCCGTACAGCTACAGGTGAATTTTGCGCTCCGACTTTCCGGAGCGCCTTTGACGAGATGACGGGGGGGTCGGAAAATTTAAAGTTTCGTGTTTAAAAAAGTTAGGGTCGTCAGAAACGTACGTATGTATATAATTACGGGCAAACGCGTTTTTGACGTATCGATTTAGTTTTGCGGCCATCATCCAAAACGACGGAACAAGTCGAAACTTTTACACACCTCGTATTAAAAATAGGTACGGGTTTGATAAAAGTTTCAAGCGATTTTCCAGTACGTATACTAGACAAAAGTCGTTTTTACAATGATTCATTTACTGCGGATATCAGACGATACGTCCGAACGACAACTTCCAGACCGCGGATCGTTATAAACCGGCGGTCGCCGAGGTTTGCTTTTTAAAACTGTCGATGCGTATTTTCAAAAAAAACCGTACGAAAACGAATTCGACTGTTTTAAAGTTTTTCCCAGTACAGTTCTCACCTGTCGCTGAGAGTATTCGTCAAATCGATTGAAATTGTAACGACGAGTCTACACGATCTCCATAGTAACGATCCGCGTTTTTTTATAATTCGTTTGTTTTTCGCATGAAGATCCGGAAACGAAGAATTTTCACTCATCGTTACACTTTTAGTTAAGTTATACTATACAGTTGTATAGTAACACAATTAATTGTTCACAGCAAATCGGATCGGGTACGAAAGAACGAACTTAGTACAAATTTCGAAAGATTTTTGAAGTAAACGGGAACTTTGGTGTATTCAACTTTTCAGTAATTGTTATTGACCATTGGCGATCTCGCTCAAAACTCTTGTTTTTTCTACGCACAATTTTTATTGCTTTCGAATTTAATGTAAAACGGCGTTCGAACTGAGTGTTCGAAAGTCGATTATAACTTCTTTAGAACTAACATATTAGAGCCTCTTTATCCATAATACAAAAAAAATTTCGTTCAAGTGTGGCCTGTATAATGTACGTTATAGCATAATATTTAAGCGGTATTTTATTGATTTTTTTCATACCTCGGGATGACCACTATAGATATTACTATTCGTCTAAAAACAGAGCAGAATATCGAGTGTAGAATGTGTCGGAGAAATAATTTTTTTGGAATTTCTCTTATCTAAAATCTCGACTTTTTTCTTAGGCTTACTATTGTGTCCATTTATTCTTAGATATTATTTTGTACTCTCGGTTCAACCTACGATCGATCGGGTTTGTATTATCTTCACGATCGAACGGTTTCTCGCAGAAGCTGCTGTCTAGTTTATATACGTAACAATAACTGGAACGCGCGCGCGTTGGTTTCTTTTTAATTTTCCCGTTTTTTGACCGTTCGTTTTGTACTCGTTCAACCGGAAGACGCGTACCGACCGATTGTGAGTTCAAAACGTATATAGGATTTTCAAACTATACAATAAAGCTGTTTATATTGACCAAAAGTTAACAATAGAGAGAAAAAAAAAACCACACTATTGTCGGACAGTTTCTTTGATTCGCTCGGAACACACAAAAAGACGTTCATCAGGTACATATTTATTGTACAGAGTCGGCTGCAGTTTACCACTCGTCTGAGACGTATTTGGTACCCGGGGCTAATTTATTTTGGCGCCCTGTGAATTTTGGATCAAATATAAAAAAGAGGTCCAATTTTTGACCCGATCGGACCGTATTTTATTTTGCTGCGGATATCAAAATTTACGTTTCGTACATTTTATTTCTCTTCGTGAATTTTCAAAGATTATAGGTGGTCAGTTAATTCACAACAATTATGTGGATCATACAATATATGTATTATACTCCTCGGAAATAGCTAATATTAAAATGAAAATACTTAAATAACCGTTCCAGGTATTTAAAAAAATTTGAAATACGCTTACGTTCACGAACAAAATGACCAATCCTAACCTGACCTGGTTTTTCTCTTTTAAAATTTACGTGTCCGAATTTCTCCGCATTTAGCGAAATTGTTACTCTCCGCAATCCAGCATCATCACTGCAGGTCAACTCTAATAACATATCTGGGTATCCGTGACGTCGTGGAGGGTATTCTTTGCTCCGAATATCCATTCGCGGGAATGCAGATATTATAATACAACAATATGGAATATTAATAGTAAAATAAATATACCATAGTTGCCCGTTGTTCCTTTTCCTCTGAATACCATCCTTTCGCCCTTCGTGCACACTGCCCGTTGTTTAGCACCATTGTTTAGGTCCTCGTTTTGTAGTCGCCGACACTTTGTCGTCACTCGCGAGATATGAATAGTCGGGTGAAAATGCCGTTGTCGGCCAACAACACTTCCGTTTACGGAAAAGATAATAATAATGATAATCGTCGTCCGGGACGAAAAACGGCCAAAACGTTACGTTTGTAAGGTCGGTTGGTCTTGTGTATATTATGATGACTTGTCGGTTCTGTACTGTAAAATTTGAAAAATGTGTTTTACTTTCTATTACGTGTCGTGATTGATTATATCGATAAGATTAAATAGCACGTAATTCGAACCAAGTTCGAATTACAGCTGTGTATTATTATTTATTACGTATTTATGTAAAACGATCGTATTTTTCGTGCGTTTAAGAGTTATAAATTCAAAAATCAAACTCGAAACACGACTGTATAACACACCGATAACTATTTGGCCAACTCGTATTATAATGTTTAAACTTTTACCTAAATATTTTCGAGTATTGATTTATCGTATAAATTATTCATAAACGTGCAGTTATGAATAACCGATAAGCGTTATATTCATAGGCAGGAAGCGGGAAGTAAACCTATATAAATTAAAGTGCGCTTAAATTTTTAATATACTTTTAAGTTTTGACAACGATGTACTTTTAGATTCTGAGTGAAACGAAAAATGTATTGGTTTTCACATGATGTGTGGTTTTTTTTTAATTTATTTTTTTTTATCACTATGTTGTAATCACAATAACTTTTTTAATAACACTCAGATTTTTAGAGTCAGTACCTTTAACGATAGGTACGGATGGACGCAGATGGTACTTTGAGTGGTCGTAGATTTACGCGTGAAAGTATTAAAAAGTTACATTATAAAAACTAAGCATAAATGAAGGAAAAACCGTTAAAAATTACGGCAAAACGTGTTTTTGACATGATCGATTTAGATTTTTGGCAATAACTTTCAACAATAACGATCGGAATAAGCTGAAAATTATACATAGTATTAAATTTGGTGAGATACAGGTCTGATACGAATTTCAAGAAATTTCGAGAAATTTTTGAGCTAAGTATAGAACTTTGAAAAATTTCATTTTTTTTTCGTAATTTTTGCTCGATAAAAAATGTAATTTTTCACAAAATATTTTGAAATTTGAATACAAGGTTGCCAACGTGTAAATACATTTGCTACTAAAACATTTTGAAAATCTGATGTTTATACTTAATTGTTTAAAGTTGGAAATTTTTTAAAAATCGGTCATACCTTCGACTATTTTTGGGAAAAAATGCGTGACTCACACAAGTTTGTTATTTAAGATTTGAAAACTAAATATTTTATGTACAAAACAAATGTTTTCTGTGTGAATAAAATAATTTCGAAAAAATCTGCCCAAAAAAATTCCGAACGCGTACAAAAAAATTACCTATTGAAGAACGGTGTTATTTTGAATATGCCAATGAAATTACGCACTGTTGTGCGCAATAATTCTTATTACTAAAAACGTTATAACTTAAAATAATGGTGAAAATGGTTTGAAATTTTCACTCGTTATTTAAATTAACTAGCTTAACTAATCTTTGTGACTATTTTTCTATATTCTCTCTGTTTTTCTATTTGAGGCACTGGCTCACTCAGAATCGTTTTTTTTTCGTAAGCAATTTTTAATTGCTTACAGATTTAATATATAGCTTCTATATAAACCTGCCAAAACAGTGACCCACAGCATTAAACTACCCACGCGACCCAGAGTGATTTTAGATTTTTTTATTATTTTGTAATGGGGTCAACGATTTTCGTTCGTCTGACAACAGATATGTTTGTGTTTGCTATTATTCATTTCTATATACAAAATACGACAAATGCTTGGAAAATCTTTATTATTCATATTAAAATATCATTACGAAAACGTATTTAAATTTGTTTGTCGTTGTCACAATATATACGCTCACATAATATTATTATATTCGTTTTGCCAAATTAGGTCTGCTGCAACAGGTGTAGTGTGTTGTTGAATCAATTTTCGTATTTTTGTGACCTAGTATACACTCGTGAAGTTTTAAGTAAAACAGCTGCTTTAGTTTCATCAAACAAATAACAATTTAAAATGTAAAACACAAAGCTACCGCGGTGTTTAAAAATACAATAATAATCGCAGACCCGATTTTTTTTCGACACAACGTAAGTTTAAAACTGTAATTAGTGAAAAGTTTTTGTTAGTTTTTGAGTATGGATTACATTTAAAATATCGCACGAAATTAACCCGTTTAAATAAAACTCAGTTTCAGGTTTTACAAAACGAATTTTCTATTTTTCCACAAAGCGGTATTCGGAACTGTTCGTATATTGTTACGAAAAGATACTGAAATTCAGTTTGATAGATTTGCGAGTTTGTTTTTACCGTTTTTTTGGCAATTTCCGGTGCCTAGTTTTTTCGGCTTCGGAGACGTGGATAAATGTTTTTAAATAAAATAAAAACCAAACAGGATTTGTAAGCGGAAAAAAAGTACGCTCACAAGTATTAGACTATACCCACAAGTTAACCCCGGTACATATACGAGTAGCCATGTATACCGTTAGACGTAAAAACCATTAGGTACCGTAAACGGAGAGCGAAAATAAAGGTTTTGGTCTTCAATCGGAATCTAAAAACATTTTTTGTCCTCCTCAATTAAATCCCCGATTCCGGCACAAAGGATCGATGGGGGATTTCATACTTTCAATCAGATGCACATTATACAATCCGATATAATTTGTTTTTTCCTTTGTGTTTTACTTTTGGTAACTGTGCGATGGTAAAAACATTCGATTTGTTGCTGAATAATCTTATGCCAACTTGCAATGTTAACCTAAGCTGAAATTTCCGTAAGCGGTATTTCGTCCCATTGTGGGGGCAATCGAAGACAATTTTTCTCAAGAGAGACAAAATTTTATTGTAACTTGAAATGCGTAAAAACACGAATTTCCCGTATCAAAATTTTGTTTAGAAATAAAAAAAAACTACGGGAAAGAGGAAAATACCTGCGGGTACTTACAATATAATACTCAATAATTATTGGTGTACTTTCTTAATCGGAAAAATTACCGACCATGTGCAGGTTGACACTCTGTGGTCGACACAGTCCAGCAACGTGATAATCGTTGAGAAATTGATGAAAATTATTCCATTCATCAGTTTTTTAAATCTATTTTACCGGCCGATTGGTTAATTAACTGGTAAAAACAGTCTCTAAACTGCCCAGGATTAGTATTTTTACGGACTGTGAGTGCTGTGGGAGAGAATTCGCGCCTTTGAGTTTAATAATAATGTCTTTGCGTTTGAACGTCTCTTGATTTCTGTCGTTTTCTTCGGGTTTACAGTTTTATTGAATCGACGCGGAGCTACAAAAGCTCACGTTCAGAACGGTCAGTCTCGTATAGTACTCGAAAATCAGCATCGCCTCTGGCATCGACTTTTGTACGTATAAAGTCGTAGAACGCCGAAAATTTAAGAATCGTGCAAGTATACCTTATAAGGCTTAAGTCAAGTCGAATACGGTGAGATAAGAACCAGGCTAAGTCGTCTGGTTTTTTTTTAAAAAAAAAACCCCCTAGATTTAAAATTTTAACAACTGAGAATCCTCGTTTGATATATATGGTGGCGGCGGGGTAAATAACAACAAACAAGCTCCTGCGCAATAGCCGTAATCTTGGTTCCTCAAGCCGTTTCTACGTATGGTTTGACGAGGTTAGAACTTTCGGAGATATAGCCAGGACCTAAGCCTAATGTCATACGAGTAATTTAAATTCTAACTGAAACGTTTTATTTTAGATTACTCGACAATTCGTGTTGTTCTGCACAAGGTCTGCTTGTGTGTATTCGGCACGAGTTTCGCGGTAAACAATTACAACGCGTATCGGCGGCAACTGTGTGACCTAGTATTATACGCGTGTGTACTATATAATTTGGGCTAGCTATGTCGCAGAAAAAAGTTTCTCGATACGGTTTTATTCCGCAGAAAAGTTCCGCTAAACTTCATTTCGCGCGAAAATAACCTCGGTTACATTTGTTTTTAGTTAAACGCGACACATTTATCGCACGCGTTTGCGAGACGCGGTTTTGAGCGATCTCTCGGTTTTTTTTTTCTATGGAAAAACTGAATCGCGAGGCGAAAAGAGCAAAAGAGCCAATTTCGTATCACGGATTTCTCTTCTGGCGCAACCGCTTGTATGGGGATACTCGCTCACTTATACTGCCAAACGTTATCGAAACAGTTTTCAGTGGTCGGTTTTTTTAACGGTGGCGCAGCTGTTGTTTAGATACAGTTAGGTGTTTCAATACATCAATTTCTATTCGCGAACTCCTACAAAAACCTCTTGTAAAGAAGTACACTCTTCGAAAAAATTTCTATTTTATTCCGCGAGGTTTTCACGAAACGCCTATCTGTACAGCGTAAACACAGCGTTGTTCCTCTCGTCCGTCCGTTTTTTATTCGCCGACGGGTTTTCAACCACACCGAAGAAACCGCGCTGCAGTTTTGGGCGTATTGTTAAAGATTCGAAGAGCAAACTCGCGCAAGTATTATCGTATTTTACTTATTTTGGCAAGTTGTACACCTATAACAATACGATAATTTAGGTATATGTTTACACGCCGTCGACCAGATCGCGATGGTGTATAATATGTACGTGTATATCGTTTTCGCGAACAATGTAAGTACGCTCGCGCACGGGTTTACGACCGGCCAACACGCAAAACCGCTTGCTCGTTCGTACCCCGGTGCTCGTGGTGGTCGTTATGGTGGCCGTTCAAGTCGCAGAAATATAGCTCTGTAGTATAATAACGTTAATAATAACAACAAGATTATATAGGTTTTTTTTTTTTTTCCGTTATTATTACAATTTACCGCAGTTTTTCACGTTTTCGCGCGTGTACGAACGAGCCGCATACATAGCTGGTATTATATACCTACGAGCGAGCGACGTACTCGCAGTATTTAATGACGATTATGATATTTATCACGTGCTAAACGATTTTTTAAACATTTTTTTTATAACTTTTTGTTTTCCATGAAAAAATAACGATTGGATGAAATTGGTTTTTATACAATTTTTTCGCGCGAAAAATGGCGATCAACATTCAGGCTATTATAATTATCGCGTACTTTTCACGGAACAATCATTATTTTTCACTCGCGATTGTCCTCCGTTTGTTGTTTTGGCGACTCGTGTCAAAGCGCAGCCCATATAGGTTTATATTATTGTCTACGTATCGATTAGGTCGATACTCGTGTCGATCCGTTTAAAATTGACGCGTAATTTAATTTTTACTTTTTATCGGGCGTGAAAAGAAAAGAAAAACAAAATTCGGCGAGGGGTAAAATAAAATAACGAAATACCGGTTTTGCGAAACCGCGAAACAATTAACGAGAGTGGTGGTACTTTTCGACGTAGTGAAAATACGCGTTTCGAGTTCACTTAAAAAGATAACTTTTGTCGTCAACAAAACCATCATCGTTTTGATCAAGTATATTATATTTTACGGTGACGACGTTATAATATCACGTCTTAATGATATTGTTTGTTCGATACGGAACTCAAAGTTGTACGCGTTGCTGGATAATAACGAATTGTAACTGGTACTACAGTGTCATGAAGTTTCTTTCGACAATAATACATTTTGTTGTACTCTTACGGATAATACTGAACGCGTCACGTCATAGCAACATTATAAGTTATTAAGTACGTTGGCATTCGTAATATTAATCGTTAATTTGGGTAGTAAAAACTATCGTCGAAGTTTACTTTTTGATCATTGGTCTTGTGCTTTTTTTTTTTTTGAAATTTTCGCACACCTATATAACTATACTCTGTCTGCCCGATTTTCTTCGGGGAAAAACAAATTCTTTTGAATTTTGGATCGTATTAGCAGTTTCTGTTTTTCGATAGCAATTTCTCTCGTTATGATGTTGAGAACCTAATGGTTTGAACCGGACGTTCTGTAAAGTACCTAAAAAACTACTCAATCAATAGTGGATGAACCACGTTTGGCTCTGAAAACTTATTTTGTGAATAGAAATTTAATTTATAAAGTGTTTACGCGTTCATAGTTCCGATAATAAATTTATAATGAATGGGTACCGGTGACGCGTATAAACGATCACTTTGCGTTTTGCATTTTTTAATAGTTCAGTATTGAGTTTTTTTTGTATGACCTAACTCTTAAAAAAAAAAAAAACAATCACATAAAATAAACAAGGGATGATTTGACGTAAAATTATTTTCTGTTGTTCGGAAGCCGCTTACAATAATTTTTATCTTTAATTTTAAAACAACTGGACGCTATTTTTTAAGAAAACATTTCAAACAAATTAATCATTTTATGTTATTACGCGTTTACCTATATTTATTGGATATTAAGTACCTATAGGTATAATTTTTTTCCCTTTTTTGAGTTTGACTTATTTTAGAGTATAGTATAAATTGATCAACAATTTGCTTATAACTTGTCTGTGCATAAATAACTGTCTATTTGTAAATATATGTACATATATAAAAAAAAAACGAATTTCTTCACCTCTCATTGTGATTAAATTATAATTTTATTTTAATTTTACCGTATAGAATGTTGTCAAAATAACTCTAAAGAATCTAAAAAATGGTCATGCAATTTATGGAATCGATCTCAATGTCTTTGGAATTTTAAAGACAATCTTTAAAAAACGATCTTCTGAATAAAAGAAAAAAAATAGTTCTTGACTAATTATTATTACTATTATATTTCACATTTATCTTGATTTTTAAAAATACTATAAAATGTATGCGTGTTCGTGACAAAGTTTTAAGTAAAATACTATACGCTTCTGCAAAAAACACTAGACCGTATATTGTATTGATGATATATTATAGTTTGCTAGATGTTTGATTTATCTATAACTGAATTTTACACCGTATGAGCAAATAGAATAAATTGTAAATTTTTCGTTGTAAAATCAACTTTTTTTTCCCACTTTGATTCTAGAATAATGCAAATCCGTTTGTTAATGGATGCACATTTTTTGTTACCGTTAAATAACTAATAAATAAACTTTCTTTAAAGAACGTTTTAATAATTTAGTGGTCAGTGTATACTCCATAATCCGATAGATTTTCTTTAGAAAAGCTCTCACAATATCGTTAAGTAATGAACACATTATTTGCCATAGTATATACTTATTCGGAGGATTTTACACGTTTATATAGCGGATTTCTGGATGCGATTAAGTTTCAATGAGAAAGCTTATACAGCACTCGTATTTTTTTTTTCAGTTTTGCGGAAGTTATTCTGTTTGATATTTATTAATGCGTTGTGTAATTAGCAATGTTTAAAAAAACATGCAGTGTAACGTGTTTTGAATGTTAAAATATATAACTGTAAAACTTACCTAGAAATAAGTGAGTAAATTAATATTTAGTTCTCAAAACTCATTATTTTCGAGGATTTCTTTTAAATTTTTAATTAATTGTTACTACAAAAATAAAATAATGTATAAAAGTGTTGACTTGTTTTTATATTTGGGCGATGTTCGTTTTGCGATTTGTAATTTTTAACGCTAAAATGTTTTATTTCAATCTACTCTACGTTTTCCGTCGGCATTGTTTACATTGTCAAACAGTTGCAAAAAAAAAAATACTAAAAAACCCGATAGAAACCCTCATTATTTATAATTTTTCATCTTAAAAAGATAACGAGCCTGATCTCGGAATGATTTTGTACGGATGCCATGAGTTCTTAGTGTACTGTATTTATTTAGTTGATACGATACTATAATATATAATATATAGATTGGAAGAAAAAATTTAAGAAAAAAACTAATAAAGAATATACGTACATGAATTAGAAATGACATTATATTTACGAAAATTCAATCGATTGGTACAATAAAGGCAATAACGAAATAAAAATGTTTAAATTTAATCTACGTGCTAATCCAGTGTTGCCTGTATTTCTCTCTGTAAGTATTTTTTTGTTTTTACCGTTTGTTGTTTTAATTCCGTTCGATAGCAGTAATCGTGCGTAATTTATTGGTTTTGAAGGTAAACATTGTTTTTGACGTGCGTTCAATTGTACGCAGATAACTGCAGTTGAATACAACATGTGTTTTAAAACATTTAAGAGCCGTTTTATTTGATTTCAAAAGGCGTATAGCGATTATGTTTATTGTACTTCTCTATAAACTGTGTCATGACGTGTTTGTTACAAGTACGGCTGAAAGGCTTTCAAACAATATATTTACGGGCGCTCATCTCTCATTATTGTTTTGAAATTTAAGTTTTGTTCATCTTTAGATGTAAAAAATACTCACGATCGTTTTTTTATAACTCCCGTTGTAAATTTCTATGCTACTTAAGTGTGCATTTTTCTCTTAACATTTTTCAAAATGTAATACGCTAATACAACGAACAGTAAAACGTATGGCAGATAAATTTTTTTACTATCATAAATACTGTGATTTTTAATAGGTTGGTATAGGAGTAAGTGCGTTTTTTAAAATTATATACAGTCGGTTAGATACATCCATAACAACGGATAGTAGTAGTACCTAAGTAATGTACAATTTTTTTCGTGTTTGTAGGTTTTTTTTTTTCGTTTTTTTTTTTGAAAATATATTAATTTTAATAGTTTTTACAGTGGAGACCGGGGCGAGTTAATAACTGCCCATAACTCTCCCAGTATCCGTCCAAAATCATTAGAATTGTGTATAGAAATCTTCTAAAGTCATGCAAAACGCTCTATGTTAGTTTAGAAGTATAATATTCGTATGGTTGTTGTCGACATACAGCTGCCAACCCACCCGCCCCGGGTATGGGGTAAGTTGACGATTTTCTTAAAAAGATTTAAACTAAAATATTTTTTTTTTGTTTACTAAACGTGTAAATCAACCTAAAATGTTTCTAATTGACTTTTAAAAACGTCCGTAAAAATTTCAATAGTTTTAATCCGACACTTCGAGAGTTCTTAAACGGTTATTATGACCTCAGCATCGTCAACTTGCCCCATTTTTCCGTACGTGTAACCGCCGTTCAATCAATACGGGGGTCTCGCGTTTTAATCCAACGAGATAATGAAATTTTCGTATTTAATTTCAGAAGGTCCATAAATAATATGGGGTTTATCGGAATTTCCACACGAGCGACGGCGACGCATATTATAATAATCATATAAGACCGCGACGGCGTCCGCAGTTTCGTCTCGTCACGCGGTGTGTGGTATAAACCGGCGACAACAGTACGCGAAAAAGTGATTTCAATAGGTTCGGATATGTACACGGTTCATCTGACGCTTAAGAAAATGGAAAAAAAAAGAGGCCAAAATCAGTCTAGGTCGCATGCGTATAGTTTGACGGAGTAACGACTACGCTTCGGGTGGATCACTGTTTTGGAAGTCGTGGTTTAAACGTGCTGTTTAATTTCCGAAAACAATGATGAGTCGTTGCCTTCGAAAGAACGGTTCGGAGCGAGCTCAGTGGTCTAGCGTGCGTCCTGGCGAAATACGAGTTTGACATTAAAAATTGAATTGAAACTTTTTGAAAATTTTTTCGTAGTTTTACAGTACAAAGATGCATTTTCGTTAAAAACTTCGAGACGACAGAACGGTTGTTTTCGAAATCCCGGAGAAATAACCGTACTAATGAAATATGTCGTTAAAACCAATATCGAAAAGTACATCGAAAAATTGTGCGATTGTCAAAATTTTTGGTATAACGTTACGTGTGCGAATGACGTTGCGTTCAAGTAGAAAACAACCCAAAACCGACCCATTTATGAATGAAAAACCGCAAAATCTCAAAATGGCTATGAATAAAATGAAAATTTTTGAAAATTTGTTCGCAGTCGCATAGTACAAAGATATGTCTAAAATTCCTATAACGCAAATGATTGTTACGATTAGCAGGGTTTTTGCTCGCTCGCCTATTTTTTTGTTTAATTTTTTTTCTGTTGGACATTTCTATTGAAATACTCTCGATTTTAGAACGTATATTGTACGCTATATTATAACCTTGCGTCGTTTTAAGTTTTCAAAATATTAAAAGGTCACACACACACGCATCCGTGGGTCGTTGGCCGTCGCGTCGGCGTTCAAACCGTCACGCATATTTCACGTGTACGAATTGAGAAGGTTCGAAAATTTGCTGATAAAATTCCGTTTTTTATAAACCAATATTTTCCGGACGTATTATTGAATTGAATATTATTTTCGACGCACGTTGATCTCCTTCGCCGTCGTCAAGCAGTCGATAGGATCGTACTATATGACTTCACGTTATTATCGTGTGGTGTTAAAGACGAACGAACGAACGGCGAAATTGCAGCGTGTATTGACTCTAGCCTCGAGTAACGAAAAAACAAAATGACGAAATAATAAAACGTAAGAAAAAAAAAAAATTAGTTTGATATCCACCGGGCACCGGGAACGGGCTTGACGATGAAAAAGTATAAAAAAAAAAAAAGAGAAGAATGATCGATTGGTTAATTTGCGAACGTTAGAGAAAACTCCTCCGGGGCGCCGCCACCACCATTTTATAATGTGTCGTTCGTGCGCGAGAGTAAAAAAAGAAAAAATCAGTCTCACTTACTAAAAATAAAATAATAAAACTCCCAAAAAAATAGGTGATAACAATTTTTATTTTTTTTCATTTTATTATTGCTTTTTTCGTTTTTGAAGTCGGTTTTATTTTTTTGTTAAATGTGTTTTTTTCGCAATACAGGCAGTGCAATCGCGTGACAAACATACAAAAAAAAAAAAACATACCTACAGTACAGTCGATACTTTTCTTTTTTTGAAGTCGTTTAAAAACAAATTTTATTCCTTCATTATTTCACATTCACTCAAAACAGTTAAAACTGATTTATAACCTTTAAAAATAATAAAACAAAAACAAATCACACATTTTATTCGTATAGTCTTCTGACTTCGTTCTTCTATCTCTCTAATCTCTCGGACTTTCGGATTATTATGTTTATACTTTTGATCTGTGAACGTTGAAAATTGGTCAACATAGTTTTCGTTAATTGACTTTTTTGCATCGTTAGTTTAACGTTTGGCAAAATTTTATCTAAACTAATAATATTATAGTTCTAAATGTGTTTTTACACATCGTTAGAATGGTTGATATTTAAAATAATAATTCAAACGATTTAAATTATCGTGAGTACTTTTTTTCTTAAATAATATACCTACTTTGCACAGTTTGCGAACCGGTAAAGGATTTTATCTGAAGTGTTTATTACTCATCACACAAAAAAGCAAATAGATTCCGGGTATTACCAAAAACATGCCGGTACTATATGGTCGTAGTTGGCGTACAAGTTATTCTGTACAGAACTCTTAAATTAAAAATGTAGGTATTAATTAATACATCAGGGGCGGATGTAAGAATAGTTCAAACTAATGACAATGTCGATACCGTTGAATCATTTTTCATTTGACCTTTCCACATAAATTCATCTCACGCGTTGATGTATGTAAGCATTTATAAACATCACTAAAATTTAATTTTTCAAATCAAAAGCTCACTTTTGTACTAATACCAGAGATGTCACGTTTTTGTATAAATAACGGGTGGTCAATAGTGATAATCCAGGTTCATATATTCTGTAGAGGTAAATTTTAATTGAATCTCCAACACTTTCAAGTTGCGAGAATTACTGTTTTAATCGAAATTATAGACAAAAAGTTAAAATTAAATTCGTTCAGAACAAATCGGAAACAAGACTGTTTTGTTTCTATATATTTTAGCAGACTACAATTAATTCTTTGTTTCATCAACGTTTTCAGGATTATTCAATAACGATATATGGTACTTTATTTGCATTTCGTGTTTGAATGTATTGGTAGGTACAATTATTATACATATTTTATATTTCAAGTCCCATTGTGCCTTTGCAGGTACCTTTGTGAATTCTCTATATTGGATCGAGCAAATGTAAGTGTATGTTGATAGGATACGTATATTACAGTTTGGTATAATCTAGATTTGTAAAATGATTAACATAAAATACTCGTTATAAGAATATGTGATCGGCAATGGTTAGTAATAGAGAACTACAAAAATACTATATGTATTGTATTGTGTTCAAACCTTTTTGGCACTTTTTATGATTAAAAAAAAAAATAATTTTTTCAATCAAATTATACTATAAATCAAGAGATGTACACTTTTGCGATTATAATCGCGTCATTTTAAGCTTCACATTTTTTTATTTTCAACCCGCCCTTTATTTGCTCGATTAGTTATAAAAAGTTCTCGTGCGTTCTTCTCCGCCAAAAATATAAAAATCTGAAACAAATTCTATTGATTGTATAATAATATTCATCTAAAAGCTGCAGTGACATAAAAAAATATATATTCCTTTCAATATTTTAATTTGTCGGATTATTAAGAAATATTTTCGTCAGTTTGGAGTACTAACGTATTCTACAAAGAGATCTCATTACTTTATAATAAAAAAAAAGTAACTCGGTAGACGATGAACAGTATTGCGATGAACTAAAAGTATTGCGTGTAACTTTTTGTTTGGTACTTTTATATATAACTCATGTACGATCTCTTTGATAAGCTTTTACGTCAGCTATATAATGTTCGGCAGTATACCTACGCGAAAGCGTGTCGCTTTGAAAGAAATACATCGATTATGATGATACATATTTTTTGAGAAAAAGATCCAAAGTAACCGATTACATTCCAGTTTTAATATTAGAATTTTTCATAGAATGTTTGATACTGGGAACAATTTGTCAAACTATAGTACGTAAGTAATTGATTTTTGGAATGACTAAATATAATTAAACGAAATTGTGTTGTAAAAAAAAAGAAAATACTGTCTTGAACGTTGTGGTATAGAACACGGATAATACCAAAAAGTTTTCGGGTAGTGAAACTGCACCTTCGGAATTTCTATTGAATTCCCTCCGAGATAGATCGAGATCGCACAAGTATTGTACTTTATTTGAACGAATATTTTGAAACATTATCGAGTCATTATTTAAAATAGACAGAATTTCTCAATGTGCTTCATATACTACTTGAAATTTCCACACACCATTAGAATAAAATGTAAGATGTTTCTTCAAAACTGCAATCGCTATATTTACATTTTCTGATTATAATGCGTTCACAGTTACTATTCAATAAAAACCTTAATTTTCAGTTTTAAGACTCACAATACAGATATTTTAAAAATCAATCCTAACAATTTTTATTTTATAAACGTCGGTACATCGTTATTTTATTACTTTTTTTTTTTTTTTGGCATTACCATTTTGTAGGTAATACTCGTAATTTATCAAAAAAACGTTTCAAATTATTTCAAAGTTTTCTACATTTTTCAGGGTAACGTAGAAATGTGGTAATTATTTCAAACCATTTTGACCAGTTATGAGATGAATATAAAACTTATTTTGAACGTTTTGAGTATTTTACTCACTGAGCTTAGAACGCGGCATTCAATTACTATATAAATGTATCGAACAATAAAAATAAGATTATAGTCTACAGTAATTTGTTTCTTGGTTGGAACGTACTGTTGCTTATAGGTTCCATTAAATGTCCAAGTCAATTGATTAATAATCAATTATATTATATACAAGATAATGTCAGTTCTGTTTAGTGTATAATATTTTATGAATTGGGGTAAATGGTAAATGATTTCCATTGAGGATAAGTTTTTGATCCGACTGATCAACATAAATTACATTAAATGCCATTATGTTCTGGTTCATTTGTATTCCCACGATTAGATATGGTTTAATTATTTAACAATAATTTACTGTAACATTATCACATTTATTTAGTTCTGCAACTGATATCAATTTGTCGGTACAAACAGAGTACATTTTTATAAGTATATATATATATATAAAAAAAAAAAATTACAAAAAAAAATTCTTTAAATAAATTATTAGCAGTTTGTTAGCATTAGTATATTAATATTTAGTAAATTTTTCAAAACTCGTTTTGCTAAAAACAAAAAAAATACGTGATTTGTACGGTTGGAAGGTTATTTTTTTACTTTTCCATCAGTTCTTAGGGTGGAAGCGTGCTTCCAAAAAGAACGTGAAAATACTTGGAAATTCACTACACACTAGCAGCTATTTTTATTGATTTTGACGTTTTATTTTTATTTATTATAGTGTGCGCTACGAGTTTTATATTCTAGGAATGTACATACAAGGTTTTAGTTGAATAAAAAACTTTTGAATATTCAATTTATTTAATAGTAAACCAATGTTTGAATTATTAATAATAAAAGATGCCAAGTTAAAGAAACGTTAAACGTTCAACATCGGAAAATAATTATAATAACTGTACCAGTTTCCACGAATATTAAAGATTTTGAAGTTGAACCAAAGGACCGCAGGTATGCAATCATAAAAGTTTTGCTTTTGGAGAAATTAGTTTCAGAGGTAGTACAGTTGTTCAAAGACATTAGTTTCAGTTTTGAACATTTATTGTTTGGCATTTTTTCACACAACCCTATGTACATTA
Source organism: Hormaphis cornu (assembly GCA_017140985.1). Classification (NCBI taxonomy): domain Eukaryota; kingdom Metazoa; phylum Arthropoda; class Insecta; order Hemiptera; family Hormaphididae; genus Hormaphis; species Hormaphis cornu. The sequence goes on from CM029360.1 coordinate 33,133,512, forward strand.
TTTCACGACGGTTATTTTAAGTTTTTTTTTTACATTTAACAAACTCATTTGAATTTTACTTGTCTACACAAAAATATAACCAAAAAAATGTATCTAAAATAAAATTTGACAAAATTGAATTTAAGTTATCTGGATAAAGACATAGAAGACAAATTTTGTTAACCAGATAATTTTCTACATCACACTCAAATCATAGGAATTCGGACGTTTCCCTAGCCTAATGTGACCTGCGATGAAAATTCTGAAAACTGATTTGAATCCGTCATGTAGTCATTAAGTATTTTAATTAATAAATGGTGTTTGTTTAGAACAAAAAAAGCGAAAAATACAAGAACACAAATAATAAGCGTATTTTGTTTTTGCTGATACAGATGATTTTAATATTTTATGATGGCGCGTTTATTTAATACCGAGTCATTATTATAGGTCAGTATATAGTTGAAAATTATTATTAAACTTAAACAATCGTAACCGAGTAAAAAGTTGGGTAAAAAAAAAAAAAAAAAAAGGTAACCATAATTTAGAATTTTTTTTTTTAATTCACTCACTTAACGTTGCTGCTTGTAATAAATAGCTTATAATACTCGTAAGTATCATAAATGAAGAAAAGATACAAAAATTCTTCGTATAAAAATTGTTTATGTCTGCGCGTTGCTCGTGTATAGAGGTGTGTTATATTTAATATAGGGTGTTCCAAAGAGACGGATCGATTTAAAAAGCCCGCCATTTTTTTTTAATTTTTGGGTTGGCCACAATGATTTTTCTTATCTCGGGTCCTTGACAATTCATATGATAAAGTAGTTGTGTTTAGTGTTTCGGAGGTGTCGATAACCATAGAGAGGTTATTATTATTATTTTTTTATTTATTATAAATAACAAGGCCCTCAACTACATAGGCCATTGGCCGCAATTGTTACATTACAAAATGATTAATAGTTATCTATAGGTTATTTACAATTTTTTTATATGAATATAAAATAAGTGACTATCACGAATTAATAAAGAGACAAACAATGTACAAACAATGTACAAATAGGGATAATTAGGTTTTTTTTTAAATGGTTTTGTATAAATTGGTGAATCTAAGTGTGTTGTTAATGTTTTGGGGTTCATTGTTGAGGCATTCGGAGATACTACTTGGAATGTTGTACAAGGTTCTTTCTTCGTTAAATTGGCGACATTCTAATAGAAGATGTTTGATGGAAATTTTTAAATCAACCTATCTTATTGGAACACCCGTAACGGACCATGGAGCCCGTAACGGACCATAGAACCTCTCCGTGATTATTGACACCTCCGAAACACTCAAAACTAATCAACTACTTCTTTATCACGTGAATTGTCGAGGACCCGAGATAAGAAAAATCACTCGCACAACGTTGCCAACCCATAAATAAAGAAATGGTGGGCTTTTTAAAATCTTTTCGGAACACCCGATATTAACATTTCGCTTTTGAAACTGAACTCGATAAAAAAAGTATTAAATTTTAAGTCTAACGAATAATGTAGGATTATACCTGGCTATACGGCTCCATCGCGTTAGCGCGTCGAATGCCGGAGTGAAACAGCTGCTGTAGAGGCTTAATATGCGCTCACGAACCAGATTAATGTGCGCGAAATAAATTAACAGTAGGTACATAACTATAATAATTATGTTATACACATGTACGTTATAAATCGGAAAGAATATTTGTACATTTTTTTTTTTTCTTGTAAAACGCCTTATTCAATTCGAAGTACCGCCGTCAGTTCCAGATATCTAAACACATTTTCGATAGAGCAGGTAGAGTACGTGAAAACAGATTAGGACAGGCGCGAAGAATTTTTATATCTCGAGACATCATCGGTATTTTCAAAAAAAGTGTCGATACAAAACTTTACGTTTTTAATATCTATCTACTCGTGTCTTTCCGGGACAATCTATATAGGTATATGTGGCTCATGCAGATTATGCGCACAGCTATTGACATCATAAATAATTTTTTTCTTTTTTTCTAGCCTTCACCTAGATTCACGTGGCGCGAATCGCAGTAAAATTTTGAATACTCGTTTTCAGCATGCGCAGAACCTACCTTTGTATCGTGTCCAATTAATGGAAATTTTCCTTACGATTCTATAAACTTCTACGGTTCTTAAACGCCTATCGACGTTATACCTATTTCGCGGTTTTACGAATCCGAGTCTCCACCGTATTATAATATCCGTTTTAGATTTCGATCGAATATCGAGGAACTTCACCAATTTTGTTTTAACGGGAAACGCCCTTATGAGAGAAACATCGTCGAAGTAATAATAGGTACACACATCAGCCGCGCTCAATGCGAAAGAATCGAGACGATCGCGATAGTTTACATAAAAGCTGCGAACGACTGTAAAATCGATAGCTCGTGATTATTTTTTTTTTTGATTATTGTTCGTCACCTACACGTCACAATACTATTCTGTCCGAAACACGATTCGACGGTTTTCAAATTCGTCTAATAAAATCGTATAGCCAGATCGCTGTGTTTTTCCTCCGATCGTCTCGGGGACACGTCGATTTATAATAGTACTGTCGTTGGTACGGAAAATTCGTTCGCTACTCGCAACCGGCCTGCAAGTTTGTGTCGATTTTTTTGTTTTTACTTCGTCATCGATCGCATCCATACCGTGTAGCGTCCTGATTTTCGGTGTTAGACGAGAGAATTTTTCGCTGTAAATTTTTAGCGACGAATTTTCGCAGTGGGCCGACGCTAAAACGCGTCGATTGTTCGCAACGATATCGACCGGTTTTTTGCGCTAGAATTTTTTGGCCGCACGTAAAAGCGCGCATCACTTGTTGGTTCACGTGTACAAACAACACGATGTGTATGTAGAGGTGCGTACGCGCTGCCATCGTGCTCGGAAATTTACACAGGGTAACTCAATACATCGAAAAACATCCGCGGTTGATCTCGTCGCCAAATTTTGTATGTTATGTTTCAGCCGTTCCAGCGTTTCGAGGAGCGCACAGTTCGGCGTTCGTATTTATGCGAAAAATTGCCAGCGTTATATATAAATAAAAAAGCCGGGACCACTCTATAGCGTGGGCGGTTCGACGGGGTGGCGACTACGCTCTGGGTGGGTTTAGAAGTTGTGGTTTAAGCGCAATCGTCGCCTTCGAAAACACGATTCTGAGCGAGCTCCGTTGTCTCGTAGTACAGGTACGTCGCGGCAAATCAAACGCTTTTATCGAATCTTTCCTATGTTAGTGTAAAAGTTGCAGCGTGGTCCGATCTTTATTTCGGATGTTACGATCGATGTGAAATCTGAATCGATGTGTCAAAAACACGTTGTTTGTTCCCGTAAGAAATACACGGCCGCCCGGAATGACGAGTTTTACGACAAAACAACTTAAAATCGGCTATAAACCAAAATCGACCAGTTTCCTAAATTTTTCAACCGCACGTGTAAAACTGTCTCGTTTAGACCGTACTAAAGTTTCGACACTTGAACGTATTATAAACTAGAGGTTTTATGGAACTGCGTAAAATTCGAAAATTCAAAAAATTGCAAGTTCCATAACTCCTTGAAAAACGATCGATTGAAATGTCAACAGTAAATTCGTTAAGTTCCGGACAGAAAGTAAGTAAAAGACCATGTCAGCTATGCATATTATATCATATTATAAGGGGAAATATCCCGTCTTTTTTTATCGTTCAAATGGTTTGGCTGAGTATACCTATGATAGGTAACGCTTACGATGACTGTAAAAAATGTTATAAAATTTTTTTTTAGCTTTTTATTTTTTTTAGTCAGTTACGACGGTTTGGAAATAAAAATTTTTCATTTTTCTTTCTCACAAGCTTTTACGATGTTCTGCAGTTGGAAAATCTGTAACTTTTAAACGTAAAATATTGTACACACATTGGCAAATTTTGTAACCTCCTTGTCGAGTGCGTTTAAATTTAACGAATATTTCTAATCAAAATTAGAAGAAAAAAAATCTCAACGTCAGTGTATATTACGGGTATTCCGCCGAATCGTAATAGTTTTTTCAGAACAAATATTAGTTGATTATCGTCTCAGTTGTGAAGGAATATAGAGTTTATAGAAATACAGCATAGATATAGCGTGCTGGTAGTAACTCTTTCGGACGTTACGCCTCAAACATTCGGCGCGCTAGATGCGTTTGTGAGTCGGGGGAAAAGGGAACTTTTGTTTTTTTTTGACGAAAAATTCAATATTCGGCCGCGGAAATGTTTCGCAGTAATCTGCAGACCAAACGAAAACAATCATCTGATCCGCGGGCACGACGCCAGAGACGCCTTTTTCACGACGGCGGACAAGGAAAAACTAATTTTTATCGCGGTGAACTTCCAGAGTTAGGGACTCGGTGGCGATTATAACGCGCGATAACCGTGTAAAAAATGACGAGCGTTTATGTTATTTTCGTTATACCTAACCATGCACATAACTCTGTTGTCGTATATATACAAACAGTAGTTTTCGTTCAAAATGCTCCAGGAATCGGGTTAAAAGAATAATTATAAAAATTCGGGATCGGTCGTCGCGTGGGTCGCGTTTGACGGAGCACCGAATACGCGTCACTGGTTTGGAAGTTGTTGTTCAATATCCGATTTCGTTGCCTTCGAAAAAACGATTCTGAGCGAGCTGGTGCGCCCCGGTAAAAACCGAATTTATCGAATTCCAACCGGAGCGCGTTCAATACCGTGTATTTCCATAGAAGTAGGCCATCTATTATAGTTCCTTCACAACTGAAAAAATGACCAACTAACTTTTGTTCATACCTGCCGACGTTTTTTTTGTTGATTATTATAAAAAATATTCGTGTCAATGTTTTAAACTCTAATAACATAAAAAAAATTTCGATTTTTAAAAATTGGTCAACGGCAGCAGTGAATGGAAATATGTGTAGATTTAAATGTAACACGCACTGTTATAACCGTGTATGCTCGACACGGATCTTCGGAATGGCCGTTGAAAATTTCATCCGAAAATAATATAAAATCTGAAATTTAATGCATTTTATTACAAGTCTCAACACCGCCCGTGCGATCACTAAACGTCCATTCTTTGGAATGTTTATTTTGCGTTCTCTGCGTGTCGCGCGCGCGGTAGTAAAACGTATTATTCGTCTGTTGTGCCGCGACGCGGTCGTGCGCGGTGATCCCCGTCACTTCAGTACGTCAACTTCATCGCGGAAAATAAACACAATATTTTAGGCGGCCAACGCATTATATAGGACTGTCACGGACAAAAAAGTTATTTAGTTTGAGACGGTTAATACGATATACTATACTACGTCACTCTCCTACTAAGCTTTACGATATATTTTTCAGAATAATATCGAAATGAAACACGTATGCATTTGCAGGTATCGTTTGATTTCCCATCGCTTGTGATTCGGTTCAGTCCCGGGTGTTACAATTGTATTATAAACGTAGTCGGGAAAGACAAATGTGAAATAGTTTTGTTCACTAGATATGAAAAAAAACACGTATTTTGAATTTGTGTGGGGATCGTTCATTGCGTTTGTCTGACACCGAACTTATTAAAATGTATAATCAGCTGCTGTTTTAATCGACTGAGTAAACAATTATTGAAAACAATATTTTGTGTGTGTGTGGTAGAAAAAAATAAAAACGTGATCCTAGTTTTAGAGGAAAAAAAAAAAAAACGGTATAATATTATAAAAACATACGCGCAATTTTATACATTTGTTTATTATTTTCTCAAATGATATTTTTATACACCCTTTACGAAAAAATCAGTCACCGTAAAGGCAATCACGCGCCTAATATTTTCGTATACGCGTAATTAGTGTTTTATCGAGTTTGAAACGTTCGTTACAGTGTTTTCAAATAGAGCGAGTTATACTGTCCGAGTAGTCTCTTAAAACGAATTTAAGAGAAAAACGTCGTTTTGAAAAAAAATTATCCAGGTTGAATTTTGCCATCGGAAAGTGCCTACAGCGACAACACAAGTACCTACCTACCTATTCACATTATATTTTCTAAACGTTTCTATCGGAAAACAATTTAATTGATATTTTTTTTCAACGGTTTACCTATAGGTAATTTATGCACCGTCACACGACGAAAAGGCTCTACCGATTGCTTTTGAAGTGGTTGTAAAATTAATAAAAAAAAAATCATATCGCGTACACTGCAGTTTACCGCCGAACTTGTTGCTATATATTGTATAATAATGTGCGTAGATATTTTTTACATTATTTTATTTTTTCGGCGATCGTCGTGTAATCCGATTCGGCCGTAATCGCGCACGGTTTTTCGTCCGTAATGGTTTTGGCAGTTACGATCAGACACTATACCGACACGCACAAACGTCAAAACGTTCTGAAAATGTGTCGACAAAATAAACGTATTAATTGTGTTAGCAATTTGCAACGTATGGGGGGAAAAAAAAAATATTCTTGAAATGTAAATCACGTGTGGATAAATTGGTCGAATTAATGAGTTTTAACGATCGAAAAAGCACGAAAAGAGCGGTACGTTGCGAAACCGCGAAACCTATCGTTTCTATCCTTCTTTTCCCGCTTACACGAGCGTAATATTACAATATACCTTGCAGCGTGCATATTGCTAAATAATTGCACGATTCTCTAGGTTCTATAAAACGCCTACGCAACAGCAAAACATTTTAGTACATTCAGTTGTTTTTACTGATTGGTTCTGTCGATTCGCTGATTTAATCCGGATCGAGTATGAATCGAAAAATACCTATTTTTATAATCGTTTCGAACGATTTATGTACCTATAGGATACCACATACCCATATATAGGTAGTCCGTTCGAAATGCGTTCACTTGAATAAACGATAAGTTTGTATTTTCTCCTTACAGGCAGTAAAAAAATAATATTTCGATCATATTAAAGATTGCTCATTACGAAATTTCGTCTTGATGACAAAATATTATGTTTATATGTACTTTAAACTAACTATTGTTAGTGCTCACAAGCATGATTATAATCGTCATCATCCAGTTCGTCGCACTTTATGGGTCGCGCGGGAGGTTCCGAAAACGTGGACAATGGTGAATAAAATAGTATTTTTTTTTATTTACAATTAAAAAACAACGGATAAATATGTTATGTTCGAATTAAAACCCGATCGCGAGCAAACCGTTTTAAAACTTGTGTAAATAATCCAAAATGAACAACAAAATCTTATTGTTCTTCAATTACCAAAATTATTATTGAAACAAAATTTCTTAATTTTCGTTTTAATTTCGTTATAAATTTATAATTAATCGCATAAATTATATTATTTTATAATCCACATTTTTTTTTTTTTACAACATTTATTGATATTTCGCTCGGCCACAAACATTCTTCGAACGATAAGCAAAACACAGCTGAAACGCGTTATAAAGTGAGAATTTTAACTTTGTAGAAAAACAGTTTTTCGTGTCGCGAGCCGCTTAAAAACGGGTAAATACCGAAAATCGTATAAATACCGTTATTGTTTTTATCAGTCACTGATGCAGTATAATCTGGTGTAAACTAAAATTGGTTACCGTGGCAACAATATACATATTATATATACGGTTGTATGGCCAGTGACACAAAACTGAAAATTCAGTGTTTTAAAATTCTTCACATGTTACACATAATATTTTGCATATTTGGTAGATACTTTTACAGTTTCTCTTCTTAAAACCTATTCGTATGTAATATTATAATAATATCACATTTAGGCGTTGTTCACGCGTGTACGGTGTTTCCGCGAGTTTCGCGTTTCTTGATTATTTTTAATGCTGCGCAACTAAAACTTTTACGCACAGTTTAATATTGTATACACGCATATTATAAACAGTGATCTGGATTTTATAATTTAAAAACTATTTTTGTTCTTTTTTACTCGAAACAAACTTTAAACGCGTCTGGTCTAGTTTCCCGTTATGTACTTAGCTAATATTCATATTGAATTAAGTGTTTCACGTATTATGATTCTGGAACGACGGAAAAGTTATATAATAACACACAAAATCACTTTATATACGTTTGTACGAGTTTGAAAAGAAAATGGGGGTTTTTTTTTTTTTGTTGTTGTTCTCAAATTCAATTTTATTCGCATCTATTTACAGTGTAAACCCTTCGAATGAAATGCGACTGTGAGACGTTTGCGACGTTTTACTGTTTGGGCATAACGCGGCTACTTATAATCCACACCATTGGAACGATGTTCTGCAAATATTTATTGTTATATTGGAAATTCAATAACGAATTTCGATACATAAATTTTGTATAGGTAATTGCGTTATGTATATTATATTTATTATTCTTTTTACGCACACTTTTTCTGCACAATTCGTAAAAGCTTTTAAAGAGAAAAATTGTCATTTGGATCGTCTTGTTTATTGATTGATACCTGCTTAATTATTAAGTGTAAAAAATATGAAAATTTGTTTCAGAACGTCGTATATGCGTGTACGCTAAATCAGTGATTTTCAGGCAGCACGTTTACCTGGATCTTTGTCCTTATTTCAATGAATTCGTAGACGATATAATTTATCATCTTACAATCAAAAAGTTTTTTTCAGTATTCGTTTGCAAAACATGTTATTATTTCGCAATTGGATATACTGGTTGTTTGTAAAAGGGGAAATACTTACGCGATTTTCCACTGTATTCGATGCATTTGTGATGGGAGAAAATCGACTTTGAAGGAAAATATCTCCGGTCTCGGTAGACCCGACGCAATTGAGTTTTTTTTTCAACTGATTGAACACGAGATTCTACAGCAGCTCTTATTGAACTCGGACTTTTTTTTCGATTTCGAATAAAATGGTTTTAACAAGTGGGTTATAAAAAAGAGCTTAAAATCGACTTTTTTTGACGGTTTACTTTAGCTCTGTTGTTATTAAAATAATGAACGTCAGATGCGTACTGTAAAACATTGTATTTAAAAACAAAAACAGAAACCAATTACGTTGACTCTAATCGTTATAGCACATGACATTTTTTTTTTCGCCGAGTGTGTTCTGGAATGAAAATTCACGTCGCCGCCGGGCTCCATTAGTCATACTTCCATAATTCAATTTTACCATTCGTATACCTCTGAGAGGTACTTAAAAATATTTACCAACTATTTTCTCGGAAAACCTAATTGTGTGAGTGTAACTTATTTGTTTAAGTTATTCGCACGTCTTACCAGGAAACGGGGTGAACATTGAATTTTGTTGAATTCGGAGTGAAGATTAACTCCTAGAACTATGGTACCAGCTGGGCTTATTTTAAGGGGTTTTTTTTTTTTGCAGAAGTGCACGTCACTATAATTTGTTACCGCTCCTAGCCTTCTTTTTATGATATTCTTTTCATGTCAATATTCGAACATTTCTGGTTAAAAGGTTTAAACAAAGGGAAATGTGTTTTTTACATATTAAACAACGTTATTTGAGTTTAAACTAAAATTTTCTTTTTTAAATACCCAACTAATAATTGGGGTAAATGATTTTCTTGGAAACAGCCGTGTAAAACCAATACATAACATAAACTGCACAGATATTTGATCGGAGTTTTGCATAAGCCAAAAAGTACTAAAAACTACGTTCATGTTTACGTACATTTTGTGATTTAAGGCCCCTGAATGATTCTAAGGCGTTATTATATAGGCAACTGACTGTACATATTTTTTTGTTTTTTGTGTTAAGAAGTAATAAAAAAATTCCCGTATTCCCTGGATCTTTCGGATCAAACTAAAAATAACCAATATAATATCTTAAAGTATGTCCATGTTCACTATTTTGTTGTCTTGGAGTATAACAACAATGTGAATCACAAGTATAAAATTGTACGAAAAATACTGTTCACGAATTTCGTAACAACTTTGTCGCGGATAAACCAGTTTTTAAACTGAAAACAGATTTAAGATCACCGTTAAGTTTAACAATTTTTTATATTTTTTTTTTTTTATCGTTATTAAAATTGTAAATATTAAAAAAAGTTTTCGTAGTTTGCGTACGATCAAAAAAAAAAGAGTAAAAAACAGAAAACGCCATCAACCCGCCGAGTCGCAAACTCTTGACGAATAGCCGCACTCGCGGTTCTCCTCGACAAGAGATGTTTTCGTAAACAACATAAAATGTATTGTTTTAAAATTATCGTAAAATTTTTTTTTTCCAGGGCCTTTTTCGTATTCCGCAGATAACGCAGTGACGACCGGAGCCGACGCGAACATGTCTCTGCTCAACGTCAAAGGTAACGGGTACACTTTACGTTGTAATAATAATCGGCCGATAGAGACTTTTTTTTTTTTTCTTTTTTTATTCTCTTTTTTTTTTTGGTCTACACGTTTAATTTCAGTCCAGTCAGTTATAACGTTATACGTTCGACCCTCGTCTCTAACTAACCGACGGAAAGCGACAATAATCCCTCCCGACCGACGACACGGCGTGTAAACAACATAATATACCGTTTATAATTCAGAACGCGTCGTTTTCACGTCGAAATATTACAAAATCTCGTCGTAGCGCCTATCTATCCGGAGCGACGGAACCGTGTTGCCAGTGAAAGCCTTCGAATTCAAATCGCCACTTACGAAATTCGTTCTGTACGTCGAGCACGTTGAAATTGACAAACTCGGGACGTAAATCTTAATTTTAGAGCAGGTATCCGAAATCGTTTGCAAACCGGATAAAACCGGTGAAACTCGAGCGCGATGCAAACAAATCGTGCAAAATCGTATAAAGATTAGTGAAAAAAAAATAAATTATAAAATGCGCGTACATCGAAAACAAACGTTTAATATGTATATAGTCTCGTTTTACAAAGTAGGTCATACTCGTCGTTTATAAGTTTAAAAGCACCAGGTACTTGAGACGCAATTTTTAATTTTGTTCCCAACATTACGTTTTTTTTTTTTTTTTTTTATTACACTTTAGGTACTTACTTGCGTACCGAACACGTTGGCACCGTTCTGTACAATACCTATAACTTAAACCTATATATATATATATATATACTTAATGTGTTTTTACCGTACGGTTGACCTTACACAAATCTCTCGTAATCGGTCTCCAGATACTATATGTAACAGGGGTGGCCAACTTTAATAGGCTTGTGATCGACCTCTGAGTTTTTCTAGATTGTCGCGCGATCGACCAAAAAAAAAAAAAAAGGTTGTATATAGTATACGTAAATAAATAAACCAAAAATGTTTTACACGGAACTAGACTTCTTTTTGTTTACAATACAATACTTATTTGATTAATTATTATATTTAACTTAATAATTCAATGAGATGTTTGCGCTTGTATTTGATTTGATAATTTTTTCAAATTCTGGGGTGTATGATGACAAAGATAATCTCAAGCTATCTTCAGAACGCATATCAGTCAAACGTGATCGGTACTTACTTATGATTTGAAGTAAATACGAAAAGGCCGATTCACATAGACATGTCAAAGCAGGAATATATTGACTCGGCGCATCGTCTTAAATTGGGAAATTCTTCCTTGCTCACCAAGTACCAAAAGTTATTTTCTGACGATTTAGCTTTTAAGTAGACGTGGCATCGCATATTGATCATTTCATCCTCGAGAGATATTTCGTCAATTTGAAACAACGTTTTGCAATCATCTGGGTATTTAAGTCCTCTTTAAATGGAAAACTGATAAATGGAATCACATCTTCAAGTTTCTTGAAGTCATTAAATCTTATATCAAAATCATCAATAACGGCTTTGATTTCTATCACATACTTTTTTGTATCGAAAATAACATCGGGATATTTTCGAGTATGCTCTTCTGCGTTTGGAAATCGTTGAAAATTGTTTTTCTCAAGATCTCTGATAAGAACTAATGCATTTGCCTTAAATGCCGAAATACAGCTTATTAAATCAACGATTGTTTTGTTTTTCCCTTGTCACTTCAAATTTAAATCACTTAAATGTCCCGTGAAAAATCACGAAGCCAACTAACATCACGCATTTGAGAAAAACCTCTTTCCTCCGAAAATTGAACAATATCATCCAATAAATCACGGAATCTTTGAAGAAATCTACTTCTACTTGGCCATCTTACATCCGTGTGCAAAATTAAACCTACTTCCTTGTTTTCAATTTGCATTTTAAACGGACGTCTTTTAAACGACAAAAAAAATTAAATATTTTATTTGTTTTCTGAAAAAAATTCGAGAAAATGCGAAAGGGAGTTGCAATCGACTCAAATTCATCTCGCGATCGACCTGTTGGCCACCCCTGCTATATAATATACGTATATATATATATTGTACGGTTTCATACTTACTCGAAAAATCATTAAAACAATAAACCCCGGCCGGTTTTGTGTCGATATTTTTGAGGTTAATTATTCCGAAGACGCATGCACGGTTCCGATAGATTTTTTTTTCTTGTCGACGAAATTTAACTACATATATATTTTATGAACTCCCGGGAATCGCTTCTCGATTGTATTATATAGTTTGCGAGTAGAAACGAGAAACGTATAAAAACCGTTATGTAGTTACCGTCGAGGGTGAACAAAAACAAAAATATTTTATACTATTTTATTGTTTTAAAATTGAGCATGTAAAACCGTAATATACTAATAAAAAGCCAGTCGCGATTGATCTATCTATACAATACTCTCAGGCTTTGACTTGTTATATTTTTACACGTATATTTCTTCACGTAATCAGGCAAGTCGGTCGACCTGGAAGCTTGAAATAAAATAATTTTTTCGAGTCTTTATATGCCGTTGGCTTTTCTTTGCCCTTAATTAATTTTTATATAAATATGATTAGTTTTTTTGGGTGGGCCGCTGTTGTTCGGAAGTTGTGGTTCAAACGTATTATTTGATAGGTGAAAGCAATGATCGCCTTGGAAAAAACGATTCTGAGCGAGCTCAGTTGTGTGTAGTATACGTCGTGATAAATGTTTCGAGAATTTCAAAGTTCCATACTCAGCTCAAAAGTCTTCAAAATTATTAGAAATCACTTTCACCACACCTCCTGTATATTTCCCATTCGAGTGTTATATAAATGGCTCAGCTTGTTCCGATCGTTATTTTGGATGTTATGACCGAGAACGACTAAACCGATATATGTGTGACGCCGGGGATTTGTCGATTTCGCCATTACCCGTCGTTTTCGGCACATAAATCAGGAAGTGTAAAAAAACGCTTCGAATAAAATAAAATCTATAGCCGAAATCCCGACTTTTATGTAGTGTTTGACGTAACGATCGGAGCACTACCCGAAAACGTCATTACGAGAACATTTCAATATTTAGTCCGTAAAATTCTTCTCGCGAGTCTCCACCAAAGTACCGCCGGAGTCTATAAAGCTTTCAGAAAAGTCACGGACCTTGAACGAATCGGATCGTCACTTCTGTATACGAAAAGTTGTTATACGAAACGTCAAATACAACACGTTCCTCGCTCAGAATCTTTTAATTAATAACGGACAAACTGTTTTGAATGATTCAATCTCCCGCCGGCAGCAAAAGCTCCTCGACACACGTCCCTGGCCACAGCAAACGTAGATTTAGTTGTATGTAGGTCACACACGCGGCCGCGGTATTCCACCGCAGGCACGTCGTCGTCGTCGTCGTCGTCGTCGTCAACCCGGCAGACTGGTCGAGTACTCTCCGGTGACTATTCACCCCTCGCGGCGGTTTCCTCAACAAATTTACTGTAAAACACAACACGCAGAATTCCGTAAACGCCCTATAGATATAAGAGCGTGCCCTATAGATATAAGAGCGTGCCCTATAGATATAAGAGCGCGCCCTATAGATATAAGAGCGCGCCTTATGTATAATTTTAATACATTCGCGTGTTTAAACCCACAGTTTTATCGTTGTTTTTTGCTTGTTTTTCAGTGAAAATGGCTCGTTACGTCGGAGACCAAGGTGAGTATTCTCTACCTACTTTGTATTTACAATTTTTTTTTTTCACTCCTCGCTCAATTTTCGACGTGCTATCATTATTGACGCCGTTCTTTTTCTTCTCCGTCCTCGAGCGAACAATGAGATTGATGACCCGACAACCTTACGGAAGTAAACGGAAATTCGAGATGGGCCTAGACGCGCGCGCGGCAGTAATTTCGTGTCTTTTTCACGCGCGTAAACACATAACGTTTTTCCGGGTACACCGTAAATATTGTACCGTTCACTTTATACAGTCCTGAACAGCGCTGAACCCCGTATCACGTCGAATATTGCTACCGTCACCAACTCAAATCTCATCGCCGTACGGTTTTATGTTTACTGAAGTTAATATTTCAAACATATTGTTGAAGGGCAAAAGCCGACTGATGGTGATGGGGCCAACTTTTTATATTATTAGCTCACCACTAAGCCCCGTCTTGGATCAGACGTTATAGTGGATACTTTTTGAACGGATCTTTTGGAAGAAAAAAAGCGTAAATATACGTTTTATTCAATCGAATTCGTGTTGTTCAAATCAAAATCGATCTGGCTAAATAACGAATAACCTCGTCGTGCTCTGCAGCCTCAAAAAAATTCAAACTATTTGATTGTTATTCTATCGTTTACTATCGCACATGAATACGGCAATGTTCTATTTCCGTTTTTAACCGGGTATAATAATTTTTTTAACATTATTTAATCACTATCCAAAGTACGTATGTTCTGACTGTATTTGATTCTTGAATATCGATTTCGATAATCAATATTATTATTTTTTCATGAAAATTAAATGCTTACATTATTTTTGTACGAGCTACTCGGATATTTTGTGAAAAATGCAAAAAAATTGATTTTAACAGTGGTAAAAACGAAACAATTTTCATTAGTTGATCGACGATTCCTATTGTGATATATACGTGTGTATTTTGTTCAAAAATGGTATTCGTTTAACAATTTAATTACAAATCCATTTAAAGACCGATTGTTTAAATTAAAACGAGGTCACGGCGTTGTATATAGACGATTTTGCCACACTGGTGTGTTGCGTGTAAAGTATTATCATAATAATTATCAATATATTACGTTTACACACACATTTTTCATATCGAATATGTTTCACAGATGATGTTAAATGAGTTTTTTCGTCTATTAAAATAATAAACTGAACATAATATAATAGTAGCCGTGAGCATTCTTGGTATAACATGTATTTATTAACATAAAATTTAAAAATATTTAAAATAAACATTTTCTTTTAAATGCATTTATTCATATTGTATTTTTCTCCGACCGGAACAAGTCAGTTTTCGTAAAACCGTTATAACAATAATTTTACTAAACGTTTACGAACAGCAATCAGGTTATTGTTATTTACATTATACGTTTGAAAGAAACGGAGTTCGGTCATTTGTGTAACGGATTATATTCTGTATAATTTTATATTGTGTTTTTTTAAAATGTACAGATTATGTTTTTAGATTCGTTAAGCGATTTTTTTTTATCGTAACTCAAACGTTACAATTATGTGTAAAAACTTATACGTATTGTAAGAAGTATTCAAAACAATGTTATTGAGGAAAATGTACTAAAAAAATAATTCGTTATGTATTCGAATTGGAATTTTGAACGTAAATCAATTTCAAGGGCGACCACGAGTAAAATTTTAGGCGATTGGGGCAAAGTAAAAACAAAATCTTAATGTATAAACCACCCAAATGTTTAATGTTGTTTCAAAGTACAAGTGTGGACAATATTCAATCTCGAGCTAAGTATTAATAATAAATAAGTATGAATAAAAAAAGCGACATTTAATTATAAAATTCAATTTTTTAACCATTATCGGTTATTAGAAACTGCACGTTTCTTTGTTACGTTTCAAACGTATAATATCAACGACACCCCGAATGAAATGATCCTTTTCAGAGTTCGCCCTTTCACGATGAACACTCATCAAACACAATCCATTTGAACGGTCTTCACCTGCAGTAGTCGAACGAAGCGAGGTTTTTACTCTTCTTAATGTACTGAACGATCTTTCTATTGTGCACGTTGATTACAGACAAGAAAAAGAGTTTTTTTTACCGACAAATCTTATTGTTTTCACATTTTATGTGTCTTTCTGTGATAAAGTCATTGGTCGTTGGTGTGCATGTGCTATTGTTGTTCTCTTATCTGCTGCCCAAACAGAAGTATACGCTACACAAGACATTAATCGCAGCCAAAAATATCGTACGGCAACAGTTTTGCGGCTCTTTAATTTTTGAAATACTTGAAATCGGTTTTTTTTTTCTGTATAAATCACAACATTTTATAGGGCGCAACGATTGTTCTCAGTTGTGTAAAATGACCATAAAATCGAGAAATTCGTTCAAATATTCAACTGTACGTAAACCAATTCTAACGGTATACCGAAATTTTAAGAAGTCTCGCGCCCTGCGAAATGTTTTCTTCTATGCATTGTGATAAAGTAATCCGATTTTCCAAAAGTTTCAAAAATCTCGCAAAAATCGAAGAACTTAGACAGTTGTATCGAACGCCAGGTATTATCAGGGAATAAAAAAAAGGAGGTACTCCAATAGCTTGCAGGACACGCGTGGAGAAAAGAGGGAACGTTAGTTCGGTTGGTTCAACGTGGTGCGCCAAAAGGAAAAAGTGGACCTTTGGGGCGACCACGGTTAAGGGGAGAGGACCAAGTGAAAGGGGATGTCGAAATGGTTCGGTCGGATTCTGATAGGCATGTTTTGGCGATGTATAGAGGGAAACGGCAATAGAATCTTAACGATCTCAACGGTCCGATACGAAGAAAAAGAAGAAGAGTCGGGTATCTAGTTAATGGGTGTATTTTTATTTTTTTATTTCTTTTAGAAAGATGCGGGAAGGGGTATTGAGAATTTAAAATATGCATAAAAATATTTTCGAAATACTTGAGTGATTGTGACGGGGAAAAAACATAATAATAAATTTTAATTTTCAACGAAACGATCACTCTCTGTGGTGTACACGAGAAAATCGTCGTGGACGAATAACAACGCGTTTTCGGTTTGTTCTAGCGCCGCAATTCAGCACGTACGCCACGTTAAAGCTGCAGAACGTCAAGTGCACCACCGTGACGGTCAAAGGAGCAAATCCCTGTTGGCAACACGACTTCCTGTTGTAAGGATACGATTTTTTTGTTTTTATCCCTTATACACTATACTGTTTTCGTTATATTAGAATACGGTTGATGTAAAAAAAAAAAAAAAAACCCCGAAAAAACACTCGAATATGTTTCTTTTTTTACTTTTAGAGACTTTGGGGATCTCGGGGTAGAAATTCTACCATCAAAACGTAACGAATCGATCAAAATTATTATATTATATTTTTTGCTCAAATGGTTCGGTCGAGTATACTAGGCTTACGATGACCCTACAAAATATTTTTCATCTATTTTTTAGTCAGTTTAAAAATCAAAATTTCGCGCATTTTAAGTTCTTTCTCACCAGTTTGAGTTTCGTAGTTAAAAGTCTGTAACTTTCAAACGTCAAGTCTACATAACATATATAGATTGATAATATACCGTCGTTTTTTTTTTTTTTTTGAAGTTATTAGGGCTTAAAATCGACCTCGTTGTCGAAAATTAAATTTCGTGGATATTTTTTTTTTAATAATCAAAATTCGAGAGAAAAAAAAAAAATATCGCCGTCAGTCGTCTACAGGTATTATTATTTTGAATCGTACGATCATTTTTCAAAACAATAATTAGATAATTATCGTTTCATTTAATGCCAAAGAACCAAGATTCCTTACTACGTGTCTATGAACGCTACTCTGTTGGAATTCGATGATATTAACCCACCCTGAACACTATCGAGAAATTCGTTAGACCTAACCGGTGGTATTGGCGTTACACCGGTACTCGACCCACGTCATCGATATGGGTCGAAAACCTCGGGGCATTTTTTTCCCGCTAAGTTTTTGTCAAACTATAAAAACTAATCTGTGTTCGGATTAGTTTATAGTTTGACGTTGTACGCCGTCGTTTTTAATTTATAAAATATTCCGATGTTGCGACGTGTAGCGAGACGAACGACGTGAACACGGGCCTGCTGGTGGAAGTGTGGCGAAGAGGGTTCCTGCTGGACTACGCGATCGGTTACCACATGGTCAGTCTGCCGACGGTCCGCTACTCCAACGAGGTAATCCACCAAAAATAAATAAGAAATAACGATGGTTACGTCTAAAATTCTGTATATTTAATGTACCCATTATTATTAGTGCGACCGCACTTTTTTCGTCTCTTAAAAACGAGGATACGTTGAAATGCACGCGTGTGTTATGGAAATCGTCTGTGTAGCTGGTATAAAATGTTATATCGTGTCGTAAGAGTCGACCGTTTTCATCGACCGTCAAAAAATGAGGTGGTAAAAAAAAAAATTTAGACCTGCACGTTTTTACGTTTCGAAACGTTTGTTTTTGTTAAATTTTACAAGACGTGTTACGTATGCGAGGCAAATAATAATATATCCTATATGATACTATAGATGTATGATGAACTATAGATGAACTATAGTTCGTCTTAGGGTATTATTATTAAACGTAGGGTGACCGGATTTCTCAATGTTTACAAAAATCAAGTAAAAACCAGGTGGCTATTATCAAGTGTACTCAATTATATTAATTAGTATCACGCAAATTGAAAAAAAAAAAAAATATGTATTTTTTATTTTAGCGTCGGCGACACTGATTTATTCCGAGACTTATCTATATTATCGACGATAAATCGAGGCTAGGAAACAATCGATACTATCGTACCACTTCAGGACAGTCTGACGTACGCGATACGCGAGGCCCGTGAAAAGCAAACAACGGTTTTTAGCTGTCCGAGTCTCAAAAAAATGAAAAAAATATTCAGAATCTTCAAAAAAAAAGGAACATGTTTTACTTTCCGGATTCATATCGTGGTAGATTCTTTCTATAATGTAGTGTTCCCTCATGCAATATTTCTCCTAATATGTGGCTCTTCCCGATCGACCGGTTTTTTTTCTCTTTACTATAAAAACTGTCCGTTTGTTGTTTTCAAGTTTTCGCTTATAATGCTTAAAAAAAAAAAATCGTGTCACTCGTCTTTTCCGGCGTGGTACCTACGTATTCGATTCGCGAATTTTGTCGGGCGATTAAAAAGGTATTTGAAAAATGTCGATTTCACTACGGTTCAACGTTAATATTTCGAATTGGAGTATCGCGTTTTCTTTTCGATTTTAACCTCCTCGCATATAAGTTATGCGTCACAATGTGCTTACACAGGAGTGGCGAATCTTGGCGATTTCACGTGTTTTACGAGCACGTACGGTTTACCGATAATTGACCGATTGTTATTGCGTGTACTTTACAGGACGGCGAGGGCGAATGGGTGTCGCTGGACGCCGAACTGGAAATGAGCGACGGCGTAGTGACCGGCACTAGGTGTCCGACGGGCCACTACCTGTTGATCGACGCTAGATTCGAGTTACCTTTTGGTGAGTGTTTTCGTTTCGCCGGAACTACAATTATCATCGTTTCGGCGCCACCGCCGCCGCGGCGTGCTGTGTCTGATAAATTAATCGTGTACAGCGAATAAACTATTGCGAAACGACGAGAAACGAATTAAAAAAAATATATATGTACAATAATCATAACGACGACGACTACGGCACGCACACAGAAACACACCGCACGAACGTTTGGAATGAAAAATAGAATCATTTTTTAAAATTTTAGGCCCTTACGATCCGCCGACTGGTTGGAAAGAAATCTTAGGAGAGCTGAGTAATTCCAACACGGCTCCGCCGAGCGCCAGTGCATCAGGAGGTACAATAATAACGATATAATAGTGTGATGAAACCACACCTTATAAATGTTTCGCACGTCTGTCTGGGCTTTGCCGAAAGCATGGTTCTTCTCTTCCGTACAACACTTTATATACCTATATAAATGAATTACTATTATTATTATTACCTGCGTACGACACGCCTGTACTAACCGATATTATTAACATTTTTTTTTTTTCTCTCAATAACACTCATTCATTGGTTTATTTTATAATTATTATTAATATGGAGCACCTGCGTGCTCGATGTGCGAATTCAAACGGGCGCCTCCATTTGGCGGATTGAAATCGAACTGTATTTTTTTTTCCCCCCAGTAAAAATTGCGGTGAGCGTCGCGACATCGAAATCGGGAAAAAACAATTTTTTTTTTAAAAAAAAGCGCCGGGATCTGTCGCGCGGGGTAGTTTGACTGCGCTTTGGGCGGGACACTAGTTCGGAAGTCGTGGTTCAATCGCTGCACTGTTCAATATCCGAAAGCAACGGTGAATAATATTGCCTTCGAAAATACGACTCTGAACGAGCTCAGTTGTCTAGTGTACGTGTACGTACGCCCTGGTAAAAACGCGTTCAACAATAAAAACTTTTATCGAATTCTTCCTGTTTTATGTAAAAGTTTCGGCTCGGTCCGATCTTTATTTTGGACGTTATGATCGGAAAAATCCGAATCGACGTGTAAAAAACCCACGTTCCCCGTAAGCGGTACACGGAATGACGAGTTTAACGACGAAATAACAACGTGATATCGGCTATAAACCAAAATCGCGTGAACCAATTTTCTAAATCTTTTCAACCACACGTGTAAAACTATCTTGTTTTGTTCTAAAATTTCGAAAAACGCTTCAAATAAAGTACCATCTCGGATCGACGATTACCCGTCTTTTTTCACATAAATAAAATACATCATTGTAAAAACAATTCACTCTTCGTTGACGCTCTGAATCTAAAAAGAACGGTACCACGGTAAACGTGCTGTGTGGCGACTACGCTTCGGGCGGGTCGTTGATTTCAAAGTTGCAGTTTGTCCGCATTATATTGAATATCTGAAAGCAGCGATAAATCGTTGCTATTTGAAAAAAAAAAAACGATTCTGAGCGAGCTATCTAATCTGCTAAGACCCGGGTGCAGATAAAAAAGAATTACTCCTGTTGATATTTACGTAAAAAAAAAAAAAAAAAATATTTTATCCAGCAAAAAGTATTACGACGTATTAAACTAATTTGTTACATAAAAGTTTGAAAACGACAAGGATTTTTATAACGTTAGCTTAATCCGTTCCGACGCCGGATTTGGCGATTCCGCCGTTTTCGTCGTTTTCGACACGTCACTCTGAAAATAATCAAAATATCAAAAATTGCTTTGTATGAAATAAAATTCAAAGCCTGAATTCTAACATTCATGTGTTATTCGACGTAACGATCGGAGCACTCTTTCTACGCAAATACGTCGTGATAAACCTGAAAATTTCGAATGTTTTGCCGTTAAATTTTAGATTTTTTTTTTGTTTTTTGAGTAAAACTCCTAAAGCAAACAAAAATTCAAAAATAGCTTCAACCTAACCAACTACCGGAGTTCATAAACCTTTTAGATTTAAAGTTACTGACTTTTAAGATCCGAGCGTTACTTTTGTAGGAAAAGTTATTGACGGTAAAAATAAAAAACATCGTTGTAAAAACAATACATTTCCTCGCTCGTCGCTCAGAATCTAAAATTTCAGAATTCGATGCACACTGCGCACGCTTGCCGCAAAGTTAAATTTATGTTCAACGAGCGTTCGTCCTGTCGAAAATAAAATTAAAACGTACTATATATATTACGATCGGTTATATTTAATTATTGTTTCATAATAAAATATGCAAAGTTTCCGTGGTACAAAAGAATCGATTAACCGCCCTTTCGCCTCGTGTATAGTTTGATTCGATTAAAATCGCTATTCTTTAACGCGACTTATCCGAGATTGATGTCGACGAGACTGGCGTTTATATAATTAAAAACGTTTCAGTTTTCCTTCTTTATTACATAATATATAGTTTGTCTTCGTTTGTTTCGAGATGGTAAATTGATCGCACAATTATTATTACGGCCGTTCGGAAAACGTATTTATAAAATGGTTATCACATCAAAAGGGATTTTTTTTTTTTATATATGAAAATACATAATTTTATACGTTTTCAATTCATTAGTCGTATAAAAAATGAAAATACAATAACGAGTTTTGAGTACCTAACGGCATGTACGATTAAAATATCGTGTAACAAGAATTAAAAACGAAAATATACGATTACCGATACCTATGTTTTGAATGAAATATTCCGATTTTAATTTAAGAACGGCTGTACATAAATTGTTTATACACGCATGATTTTTAAAATATCGTTTCGACAATCGATCTGAAAGAATTCTTGATAGGAAAATAAAAAAATTAAAATTTTTCGTTATTTCATGATGATACGAATCGGTTATGATTACCAAATCGACGACTACCGCCCCCCGAGCGCCGTAATGCAGGTAATCAACCCGTTTGAATTTGCAAAATCTATAACATTATTTTTTTCGATGACACCTTTCGCATTCTTCTCTGTTCTATAGCTATAACTCTGTCTACGCTCTTTCTTCGATTTTCACTACAACTTACGTATGTTAGTGTTTTTATCGTGTGTTTTGAATCCCGGGATCATATTATTATTATTATTATTTCGTACCGTCGATCACATGTTTTTTTTCAAGGCTGGCAAGTTAACATATTTTTTTAACTCGTCAATTGAAAAAAAAACATATAGAGTTAGTCGAGTTAAAAGTTAATTTTCAAATTTATTATGCTTAAAGTTTTGGGTCTTCGTCGCACTGGATCTTATGACGCGAAAACATGGTCTCAGCAGTTCCGTACATTAAAAGGATTGTATTTTTATCGATATTTCATTCTGAAAACGTTTCTGAATCCGTTATAATATCTTTTATGTTTTTATAAGATAATTTTTGAATACAACGTAAAGAAATAAATAATAATTGAAATACTGGAATTATGACGATATTTGATCAATTTTAAACGTCCGTAAAATTATGAAAACTTACTTGTTCGCAAAATCATCTTGTAAAAACAGCGTTTACGTTCTTGTCTTTGATTCAACTTATCAGACATCAAAACTACCAAAAAAATCACAACCATTGAAATAGAAAATGATGTTTTTAAAAATAAAACGTATTGACACGACTCCAAATGAATTTATACTGTTAAGATAATGACTAAGTGCTCCCGAATGTCTAATATACGTTACACGTTTCTTGATATGATCACAATCGTTTTGAATCGTTTTCACTACGATGATTGGAAAATACGTATACTTTTTAGTCATATCGGAAAATCCATAAACGACGAGGACCCTGATAAAAAAAAAAAAAAAATTAACTTAAAATAAGTATAATATTTTTTTAATTTACACGGTTTTGTATACCTAGTATGACAATTCTTCCGTTTTAAAAATTTTGTTTCGTATTTTCTTCTTATTAATTATTTTTTTTTCTTCTGTGTTTTAAAAAAATCGTTTAATTATTACAGGTCAACTTAAAGTTGACGCTCTGTATTGAAAAAAATTAACTTATCAAGTTAAAAGTTCACGGGTTAATTATTGACTTGATTGAAATCGATTTAACTCAATTTTAACTTTTAACAAGTTGAATGCCCGGCCTTGTGTTTTTTTGTACATATTATAGTGTTATACTATTATACACAACATCGTATATTGTTTTAAACTCGCATAATATATTCACTCATTTCATATTATACACACTTATTTTTAACTCTCAAACGCGTAATGCCACAAAAACGTGCCTATATCGTACCTATTGCTTTGAATATCATTATTGTTTGTATTCATTCATCCCGTATAACACACTTCCCCTTTCATCATTCTCATTCTCGTATCTATAGTTCATATATTTAATCATGTTTATGCGTACAACATAATAATATCATTACGACCTTAATCTGCTCTCATTCGCCTCGTGACGATTAAGATGCATTTATTAAGGGTTTTTTTACATTTTCCACATATATTTTAATGAGTGTTTGTGTGACGGTCATCGGCGTGCGTGGGCGGCTATTATTATTTTGTTTTCTCATGTCTGCCTCCCAAACAAAAGTATATACGCGCACGTCCACAACACGCATTGATCGCGGACACAAAGAATGTAATATATAAAACAGTTTTGCGGGAAAATTTCTCTCGGCTTGAAGTTTTTAAATGGGAATTCGAATTCTAATCCGAAAAAGTATTGCTATCGATTTCCACCGGAGCACGCATTCTGTACGGCATTTTCACTGCAGTAGGCAGTATCTTAGTGCGGAATCTCAGTTCCTTCACAACAATAATCGACTAGGTTTTGTTTTGAAGAATGATTGCGATTCAGAATAATAACGCCTGTATACTGATGTTGAGTTTTTTTTTTTGTTGGAATTTTCATTATTTAAAAAAAATATTCACGAAATTTAATTTTCAACAACGAGGTCAAATAACTAATAACTTAAAAAAAAAAAAAAATTGATTTTTAAAAATTGGTCGACGACAGTATATCAAACAACACGACGTGTATATTGTACGTTACAGACTTCTGACTACAAAGCTAAAACTCGTGAGAAAGAACTTGAAATGCAAAATTTTTCCGATTTTTAAACGCTGTCGGTTACCGACTAAAATATAAATTTTTTATAAATATTTTTTAGGGTCATCTCAATCAAACCGTTAAAGTAAAAAAAAAAAAAAGATTGGATATTCCCAGCGTTTGAGAGGTCGTAAAAATCTCAACATTTTATAGGACGCGGCAATCGATAGTCTCAACTATTTTTTGTCTACGTAAAACGACCGTAAAACCGAGGCGATTTTCTAAATACTCAACTGCGCGTGGGCAAATAAATTAATGAAATTCAAAGTAGTCGCCTCGTCGCTGTCTACGAGATGTGTTTTCTTTTGTATAAAAAAAAAAAAAATCGATTTCAAATCGTGATATTTAAAAAGTATCGAAGCCGATTGTAGAAATCTCCCGTAAAACGGTGTTGTGGGTAGTTTAATACATTTTCGGCGTTGTTATTAAAGATTTTCGTACGCGCACCTCAAACGAAATCGATGTTTATACACTTTTGGCGTCGGAACTGCCTACCTCTTATTATTATTATTATTACTACTAGTACGAGTAAATTTAATAACGATTCGTGTGAAACGTAATAATATGAAACGATGTTTTACCACAAACTGTGTACAATACTATCGCTTGAATAATTTTTAATCCTCTCGAGTACGTGTGACGAGTACGCCTCGTCTGTTAAGGGAGAGTATTTCATGTTTTTTCTTTTGTTTCAAATGGTTTGGTGTCGAGTATACTTACTATAGTAATAATACTAGGCTTATACTTTTCATTTACAAAGTCAAATATCAGTATATCAAACAATTTTTCGAGACGAAAATTCCCGGCAATCGTGCAGAACGCAAAAATCGAAACAAAAATTGTTTGAATCCCTATGGAATCGGTTTCTTCGTAGCGCACCCTCAGTGTTTATGTTTTCACTAAACGTCGAAATTCGGTTACCGTATGCGAGAAATTTAGTTATTAGTTTTTGCAACGGTTGTAAAATGTAATACAAAACGGTTTGTGACGATCGACGAGCAGGACGTTCGGGGTTGTTTTTTTTCTTTTTTTACTAGCATTATTTCGATTATTGCAAGAGAGATGAGAATAAAAGTACGAAACGGGAGAGTGGGAAATATTTTTAAATATTTTTCTACCACTAAATAATATCGCTTATTCAGTAGTAGAAAAAAAAAAGCCGGAATCACTGTGTAGGTCGCGTGGGTACTTTGATGTTGCGCGTCACTGTTTCGAAAGGTTTGTATAGAAGTCGTATATCCGGAAAGCATTAAGAATCGCCCACGAAAATCGTCCCAAAAAATACCGCCGTAGTGAACGGCGTGGCGAAGTATTTTTTTTTTTTTAAATTATACATTTTCGACAGTGTGTGACGATCGTTTTCAAAAACGAGCAAACACACACTATACATTGTATATTGCCCAACGAAACCGACATCCGACGATTGTTCGGAAGATAGTAGTGGTGTTCGCAGTGGATCCATAAAAACGTGCGTTTTGTCACGAAACGCTCCATTATTGCGACGAGAAATAATCCCACGCGGTGAAAAGTCTATTTTTTCCCGTCGTCTTTCCGTAAAAATATAAGGTATCGCACCCGTCGATTTCTCGACGTAGATACGTGTCGCAGAAACGAACCCGTCGTTGGATTTTCGTCTCCTGTCTGTGTTACGATTTATTTACTTTTTTTTTTTTTGGGAAATTTATTTGTTCAATATAACGCACGGTAGTTTTGACGAATCCGATTCGAAACCGATCGACCACACCTGTGTTTTTAAAGAAAATTATTAAAACCCGTGACAGTTTTTCAACAGCAAAACGTCATCCGATATTGTAATAATAACACAGTGTTACGCTGGTTCCGTACGTATATAGAGCTGTAAAGGATTATTTAAAACGCGGGCTGCTTGGGGTTTTTAATTTTTTGGTTTTTTTTTTTTTGGTTTTTTTTTTGGGAAAAACGCATTTAAACCGCACGTATGTGTTTTAACACGTGTAATAATATGTACAGCTTTGTTGTGTGCAGACCATGACGAAATCTGTGATATCGTGGACTATCAGAAAAAATTCGAAATCCTCAACACTTTCGAACAGGACTTGAGGTCTGAAGACGTCTCCGCGCAGTTCCAATACTACGGGCAGTGTAAGTACATTGTCGTGTTAAATCATGTTTTCGATTATCGTATAACGTTGTTTTAAAACTTATAAGGAATCCAGATCGACGTTTCAATGCGCACAACACACACATCGTGTATAGAAAATTCGTTTAACGTTCATTACACTAATAATATGATACAATATTGTGTGGCACAAAATTTACGAAGTTTTTTCAACTCAATATCGTCACGAGCTATCAGTATGAAATCGTAGCGTTTTAAAACGGGCGTGTAGCGTATTTTTAGCGTAAATCGATGTGTGTCTAGTTGATTCGACGAAACATTTTCAACCACGATTAGCAAAATTACTTTTATTCTTGTCGTGCATTCGTGGCGAAGCTAAGCCGTTAAGGATCGATAAAACGTTCTTATTGTTTATCACTCAAAAAAAGCGTTTATTGATGAGCAGTGGCGCACACACAAGGCGGTTCTAGGGTAGCGAATGCCACCCCCAAAGTGTGAATAACACAACCTTAGGGGCAAGTTTTGAGTTTCATAATTTACGTCCTGCTACCACCGTTAAAATGTGAGCGCGCGCCATTGCAGTCGATGAGTATAATATAATAATGAGTCGTACAGAGGTCATCCTCAGCGGTGAGATGAGCAAACTAATTTGTGATATATTATACTCGTATTATTCTTCTTACTCGCCATAAAAATTTTCTCAATAAATACTGTTTTATTTATTTATATTGCAGTATAGTTGTTAAAAGTTTAAAACGAATTGATAAAAAAAAAAAATAAAATAAAATACCGTCGTAGAATACCTCAAATTTAATTCGAAAACGTTTTTTCTTCTCTTGTAGACGATAAGAAAATATTGTTTCTATAGAACGATCGTTTTTGACCGTAACGGAAAACATATATGAACTCGATATTGTTATGTGTCGGAAAGTTGTTTGTACAATCGTTTCGAAAAGCGACTTGATATTTTTTTTTTTTACAGTTTCGTATAACAGTATATCATATTATGATATACGTACATAAACAGTACGATGTATATTTATGTTTGCACTCGGGGGTGTTTTAAATTTGCGACTCGTTCGATATTTTAAAAGAAATTCGTATGTCTCCCGTGTCTGCTCGTCAATAAAAATTCAATCTCGCGTCTCCAATAAAAATACTTTGTGTTTTAAATGGACGGTTGATCATCGTAATATTGTCCACTATTCGTGCCGAGTGTGGTGTAGCATTTTGTTCGATGGATTCCGCAAACGTCTACGACCATTTTTGTATTTTTTTTAATCTTCGATGGCGAGAAAGTAGTATCGGTTTTACAATGATGATTTTCGTTCCATTTTCTGTAAACGATTTTTCGAGAAACGGAATACCGATCTTGTACATCATTATTTCTATAGATATACACCGGTAATCGATAACCCAGATGGTACTTTGGTGTCTTTGAACATACAATTTATAACGTTGAAATTCGTTCGAGTGTGATTTGACTCACACTGAGCTGGCTATTGTCATTTTTGTGTAAGAAACGGTTTATCATTCAAAACGTCTAGCCATAATACACGCTTTACGAACCGGTCGATAACCGTGATCCACCCAAAGCTGTGGCCTACTCTAAGCCGATTCGCCATGCACTTGTTTTAATTTTTCAGCAGCGGGCAATTCGGAGGACAGCGATTACACGAGCGATTTCAACTATCCGATATGCCAACAGCAGCCCAACTCCTCGGCGTCCCAGTTCAGAAATCTCGCCGATCAGTTGGAGATGAGTCCATGCAGCAGTCCGGAACATCCAAACACGAGTATACTTGAGCACATAATCAATACGTTATCGGAATATCTTGTCGTCGTTTTTAAATTAACTGCCAGTACAGTTTTTGGACTTCGACAGTAACGATCGTTGTTGAAAACCGATAACTGTAGTATTAACAGATAATAATAACGCGATGAATTAAGAAACTATTACGGAAGCGTGAAAAAACGAATAATACGAAACGTTATTCAACGTGATAAAATCTTGAATACTTCTCATTTTATTGTACATTAGAGAGCATCATATTATTATTCTTCGAATAATTTTTCTGTTGCACGTTCACTGAATTTTTCTTTTTCTTCGAGAGAATATTTATATAAAAATACTTTATCCTGCAAATTATAGTGTACAGTTTAAACTTGAAACAAAATAAATTATTATTGTTATTAGCAAACGTCTGGTTCCCTCATGTATTTTATTCTCGGCAGTAGGTACGTTTAAATTTGATTACATCGTAGTTCCTAACAAGTTCTACAAATTTCGAACACATTTCATTTTAATGTATTCTCGAGAAAACATAATTGCCCAAACTTTATTTGTTAAATTTTGAATCAAAACTTTGCTTACGCAGCATTTTTTTGTCTTGTTATTGGATTTATATTCTTTTGTTTAACACTAACAATTTATTTTATCTTTTTAACTAGCGCAAACAGAAGGTTAGTTTTATTTATAATCCAGACGAAATCAGTAGGTATACGGACAAAATTAAACTTTAAGTTTAAAAGAACTCTTTTTTTCTAATAATAAGTTTAATAAATATTTTTTTTTTTTTGACAATCTTTTACTTATTTTGTCATCTTATAATCATGCAACAAGGGCTTGAACGATGATTATTTAAGTCAATAACTTTTCTTTTTTTTCGACATTATTCAATATTTTTTTTGTGCTAGTTAAAAGTGCCAATTAATTTTTCGCCATCTTAAGCCAGTCGTATCGTTAGTTAGTTGTAAATATTTGTAATATTTTAGAACGATCGGTTGGAAGTCAACAACTGTTCGAATCTCAGAGGTACGAAGAGAGGAATGTTCCGGACGATGAATTGTATTACAACAGTAGACCAAACGATTATAAAGACCATAAAAGGTATATTGACATTATAATAATCATAAGATATTATTTTGAATATTTTACCCAAGACTCATTAAACACTCGTTTTGGCGTCGTTTGAGTTGGAGAATATTGTTCTCATTCGTTTATAGTGATCGTAAAGAAACAAATTTTGCGATAATTTAAAGACAATAATATTTTCTGTTATCGTAATTTGGTTTTCACACGTAACTTTTTTTAGTTTTTTTCGATTCTGAGCGTAGCTAAGAACGTATTGCTATTTGGAAGACGGTGTTGTAAAAAAAAAAAAATTTGATCTTTACAAAAGTGTGGCGAATGGTTAGGTATGCGAACAAGATGATTTTTTTTTGTTCCACATACAAAAATTCTTCAAATTTCCATAAAAATAGTTAAAAGTGCTAAAACGCAGAGTTACTGACATTGAAATCGACTTCAAACTTTTTCGAACAATAAATAAAGACCTTTCACAGTATTCGGTTTCATAAAACCTTTAATTTTCTATCAAAAGATATAACGAAAGTCTTACTCAAACTTTACAATATTTTTTTCTTTTATGTCTTTAAACGTTTTCAAAAGTGGACTTTGCAAATTTACTTATAGACGTTCTACCTGTGAAAATCAGCAAAAACGAAAAACGGTGGAGTTCTGTTATTTTCATAATTAATGGTTTAGTAGGTACCCATTACTTTCGAATTTGATGAAATACGTTTATATTACACCCCGTAGTAAACTCACCCAAAGCCGTGACCTGCAGCAGTACTACACACCATTACTCGTTAATTTTTATTTTGCGCGCAGCTATTGAGAAATTCATAGCGAATATTCGAGTTGTTATTTTTGCGCAGCATAAACCACAGCGAATAGTATGTTATAATCAATGTTGAGCATGCTAGTGAAAAAATTATCTGCGACAAGTTAAGTTGGTTCAATCAAATTAAAAGTTAACAACGAAAAAAATTAACTAAGATAAGTAGTTAAGATAGAAAATGAAATAATAAACTTAACTAAGTTAAAAAAAAGTTAATAATTTTTTTTTTTGCTAAAATATTCACGAGACGTAAAGCCTATATAGTATATCCACAGCGTTTTCAACATACAAAAATAGTTGTTAGGAAAATAAAAAAAAAGTCAATGAATTAATTGATAGTTGGTGTTCCGCTGGATAAGGAAAAATAAACATAGGTAATTTTGCAACAAAAAAAAAATTCGCGCAAACACAAAATAACGTTCAGTGTTTATGTTATACGCACGATAGACTGGAACTATTAAGTTTT
This sequence comes from Hormaphis cornu, assembly GCA_017140985.1. Lineage (NCBI taxonomy): Eukaryota > Metazoa > Arthropoda > Insecta > Hemiptera > Hormaphididae > Hormaphis > Hormaphis cornu. Next base: position 33,164,133 of record CM029360.1, read on the forward strand.
GTTGATATAAACTCGTAAACTTATGAAGAGATTCGCAGTTTTAAAAAGAAACATTTTTCAAACGTCTGTTATACATCCGTACGTACTGTATGAAAAACCGTGTCTTGCAGGCGGAAAAACGACTATAAAGTAGGGTCCAGCGGGTGGTACGACGAAGGGTCTTCGACCACGTTCCCGGACCAAGAACTGCAGTTTCCCAGCTCTTCCAGACATTCCTGTAAAAAGCACGTGTCCAAGTATCACCAACGGAAGTCGAACAAGAGTGCGTATTATTATTATAGTGCACAATCCGCAGTGGCGTCATTTCGGCGTTTTTTCCTATCGCCTCGGCAGGCAAACTTACTCGAATTCGCCCGACTCCACGAATTTCCACACGTTATTGCCGACCATAAAACTGTTTTAAATCTTTCGACCAAAAAAAATCTCTGCAACGAACGCTACTGGGCGTATGTAATGAGCTGCTCTCTCCAAATGACGCCACTGATGGTCCGCCACGTGTTCGTCGACTGACCGTGTTGTTAACGGCTTTGTCTTTGGATTTAGACCGGAGATCGAGTTTGGAAAGACAAGCGTCGATGTACCGGCCGACCTATTACGAAGAGTACTACGACAACGGGGACCAATTCGTCGAACCATATGACAATAAACAGTGAGTATCGTGTTTTATTTATTTCATCACGGTGTTGTTACCGATTATTACCGGTTTCGACGCGATATGAAGTTGTTCAAATGCCACTTTTTCTTTAATGTTTTTTTTTTTTTACGTTTTTGTAACCTTTTTTTTCGTTTAACAACGTTCTCGTTAAACGATCATTTATAACGCTTATCGTCCTTCTGAGGAATTGTTCGGTTTTTCGTTTTAATCCTTCGGTTTAAAATTCTTTTGTACAGCCATGCTCTATTATTTCGGTCTGCGTGTTTGAACGCGTCTCTTTTCGTTGCCCTTAAACTTTTACGACTAAACAAATATCATCGGGGTACTCATAGAAGATTGAAAAATCGTTATCAGTATTTTAAATACCAACCTGCGCGGTTATTATTGTTTTTTCTCGTCGTACCGAGACAGCTTGACTCGCGATCGGAAAGCGATTTACCGCGTTTATAAATGTTTGAATACTGTATACAATTCTGGGATGCTGATGTAACCGAGATGTGTGAATGATAGGTAGTGAATGTATTTTGGAAGACGAGTTATAAATTTGTCTACAAAAGCTCGATTCTTCGTAAGTGAAAATCGAAACAGTCTGTAATTGAAAGAACAAAACAAAAAAATTTGTTTTACGTTTTCGGTTCGCGGTAAATCCTGTATTTTGTTTTTAGTGCGTATAAAACAAATTTCCGTCTAAAGTACCTCGTACAAAGACTAACGCATTATTTATTCTTACTCGCAACTTTTCGTGTGAAATACATTACCTACGTGCGTGTTATTAAAACGTAATTTGTTAAATCATAACACACTTATTAACAGTTCATGTAAATTTGTTGTGAGCTACAGTATATTTTTTTTGTATTTTTGTTCAATTATTACATTTTGATCAAAAAGTTAGCATTATATTTTTAAAATTGACCTCTCCAGTAAAGCAAATCACGTATCGATAAAACATGTATTTTATGAGTTTGAAGATTAATGCCTGTCGATCGTGTGTTATTCAAATAATATGAACAACAGAAAATGTTGTACGTTTCGATAAACTTAAAAAGTCGGGTGAGTAGTTTGATGACGGAGTTGGGTGGGTTACTGGTCGGGGTGTTGTGGTTCGAACGATAGCTGAAAGCAATGATAAATCGTTGCCTTCGAAAAAACGATTCTGAGCGAGCTCAGTTGTTTAGCACACGTCCTGGTAATTTTTTTGAGAATTTCAAAGTTCTATACTCAGCTCGACAATCTTCGATACAACTTTAAACCTGTTTCAAATCTGTATATTACCTATTTGAATGTCGCGTAAAAGTTTCATCTTGTTCCGATCATTAGTTTGGACGTTACGGCCAAACGACTAAATCGATATGTCTGACGCCGGATTTGGCGATTTTGCCATTTTCGTCGTTTTCGGCACACAACTCGGAAAATAATCGAAATATCAAAAAATGCTTCAAATAAAATAATATTAGAAATCCCGACTTTTACGTGGTACTTAACGTAACGACCAGAGCACTCCTTCTACCCGAAAACGTCAACGGAAAATTAAAAAATTTTTCACCGTAAAATTCTCGATTTTTTTTTTGGAGTTTTTCGGGTCAAACTCAAAAAGTAAGCAAAATGTACAACCAGAGTACCACCAGGGACCATTCATTAGAGGTACTGACTTTGAAAATCGGTGCATTCCTGCTACACGAAAAGTTGTTGACAGGAAAAAAGAAAAAAAAACATCATTGTAAATACAATACATTCCTTGCTGCGCTCAGAATCTAAAATTATTAGGTAACTGTAGTATCATGAATACAATTTTTTTTTGATATTATTTCAAAAAACTTGGAATTTTCCGGCCACGAACACTACGAGTGTATAATAAATACCATGTTGAAACGTTCCGTTTTCCAGAAACAGTGAACAGGTGATACCGTACGGATCCGCTAAATATTACAACGACGTGCCTAGCGAGGAAATCTACAACTACGATAACAGGTAAAACAGGTATTATGTTGAACTCAGGGTCGGTTCGGCGATATATTCATTTTTTGGCCCGGAAAACACTAATCAAAGCTAACTGCACGTTAAATTCCATTTCGAGGAGGGTACTGTGTGGTTTACAACAAAAATCGAAAATTATATTGAACAAAAAAAAAATTTAGCATAAATATGCGGTCGAGGTTCAAAATACGTTTTCGTATGCTCAATTTGAAGACACTTGAAAAAAAAAATCGAATTTTTTTCGGAAGCCGTGGAAAAAGAAACTTTTGATTTTTTCAAAATACCTATAAAACTCTCATATTCGAGTAGTTTTTTTTCTCCGAGTGAGATTTCATGATCAACTACGTTTTTGTCAATAAACCGCGTAAAACACGCGTGCGTCGAGTATCGTTGGATTCGAAGGGACTCTCGGGGACCTGGGAACTTTTCCGATTTCCCGTCACGCGCGTGCACTAAGCCGTCAAAGTCGCTCGGCGAAGGGCCGCCAAAAGACCTTTTCGTTTCGGCTCAAAGGAGATTTTTCCCGTCTAAAACACGCTATTTACTATGGAAAAACGTTCACGCCATGAAAATATTGCCAATACCTCTTTTAAAGGCCCATTTTTATAAGGTTTCAACGAACTTGTCGGGTGCTGCAAAAAAATCATAAATTCAATGCGCTCCGTAGAAATTTTCCTTCTCTTCAGTAAAAAAAAAAAAAAATGTCAATTCTACGAGAGACAGGGTAGAATTTTTTTGCCGCCAAGTCGATTTTGTCCGTTCATTTTAAGCGACGGGGCCTACATTCGGCACATCCCTTTTGTGATTTGTATTTTTGTTTTGCTTTCGCCGAAACGGAAAACGTCGTTCTAATCGCTTTGTGTGTTCAGTTACGGTTACGCGGACCAAAAGGAGGAGGACAGCCAATGGGACGGCGGAGGTGTCGTCGTCGGCGAGTTCTACTATTCGCCCGGGTCGAGTAGCGACGCTCAGCCGCTGAAGACCGCTTACCCCGTTCGGCAAGAAGTCGACGAAGAAAACGAGGAGGTAAAAATGAGATAAAATTGAAAAAAAAGGAAAAAAAATCGTTATTAAAGAAACGGCGAATCGCTATTTTTGTTTTTGTGTTGTAATAGGAATACAACGGAATCGTGTATACCCTTTTGCGTTTTTCTCGTTTAGACCAATAGACATAAAAAAAAAAAAATAGTCCCTTTAAAACCTAAATCGACGTTATGCTCAAATGATCGCATTTTAGTGTAATGTTTTTACTCGTATTTTGAAATCGAATAAACTTTACAATAGTATATTAAAGCACCCAGTGACACACGTATACTGTCGAATAATATCGTCTTAAATTAGATTAAAATTGTACAAATGTTGCGCGCGATGCAGTCACGATCAGTGTCGTGCACAGTGGGAGACGGGTTGGGGGTTATACCTCCCCAATTAACGTTTAATTTTTTTTAGAAAATTCAAACGAAACGCTTGTACGATTTGAACTCTCGGGTATTTTTATACAAAAAGACGATAAAAAAACGATTCCGAATTTTCGAGTTTCAAGTATATACTAGTAAAAAATCCCAAATTTTTTGTTTTCAATATTTTTTTGTCCGCAGCGTTCTTCTAAAAATATACGTCTGAGAGCACAGTTTAAGTCAAACATTCAGTTGGGGCGGGGGCTAAAGCCATAATATTTCTATGACAGAATGCTATTTTTGGCCAAGAACGTGAATACAAAATATAAAGTTTGGGACTACACATCGGTTTAGCGGGTTAAGCTCTCTGACCGTGTAATTACTGAGTCGGAATTTGGTATTATAATATATATATTAGAAAGGTGCATAAGAACGAGGTAATTTTCCCATATTTATACGTACCTTTGTAAACATTTGGGCCAGCCACTGGTTTTACGATTCCGGTTACCATTGTTCACGGGGAAAGTTTATTTCGTTTGATTAGCAGCGAGTGTACTATAGACGAAACTTAAATGCTCCGCAGTGCTGCGTTTTATTAATTATTATTATTTTCCTCCTTGGCAATTGGGATTAAAATCGTATTTCAATGACAACGATTTATCAAACTCGAACTAAAACAATACAGTCTAACTAACAGTGGTCAATCACTTGTCAACCCTTTTAATGTAGATATTAAGCAAATGAATGTGCGTTATTTTATAGGGGCAGTCTATGTATAGTTTTTAGCAGAAACGCTGTTTTCAATTCGTAAACAATGAACGCGTTCAACGAAATGTATTAAAACGATATTTTTTTTTTTTTATTCTTAAAATCTTTAATTATACGGGACTTATTTTCGCAGCCGTTAGGCACGACCGAGCAAAGTGTTCGTATTGTATAATGTCTTTCAGTTAAAATACGCGTTTAATCGCATTGATGACGGTTTTTAAAACGTAAATCATATACAATCATATTTTACGAAAATTAATTACTCGACGTAAAAAGCCAAAAAAATAATTTTTTTTTCATCCCACCGTGAATTAACTCTCAATCAACTGCAGTCATTTTCGTACACCGAGATTTCTTAAGCGTAATTTAGTACAACAGTAGTTTGTGCTGTAAATTATTTTTCTTAAATAGGTAGGTAAGTAATTTTAAAATGATCTATTAGAGTTTTTATACAACATTTTCTGTTCCTATTATACGGTATAAAACGAAAAAAAAAAATTAAATTTTGAATAAAAAAAAATAAAAAAAAAACCGCCAAATTCTTCAATTCAAATATTACACCAAAATAAATTTGAAATTAAATGTCTTACTGGTGAATACTTACAAAAGCGCACGGCCAGACTGAACGAAAAAAACAAGTTGTTAAGCTTCGATTACAATATTACAAGTTCATAAGTATTATGGTGCAAAATAATTAAATCGAAACTATGTGTAGTACCGACAAAAATAAACAATACATTTTTATTTAGGCCAAAACAGAAGAACGGGTAAGTCAAAAAAAAAAAATTAACGATTATCATGATAATATTATTTTACAATACTCTAAACTTTCTCGTTATTCGAAAAAAATTGTATGTTAAAAAATGCTGATTTGAATCCTAAAGGTAAAACATTATGAACGAATTCCATTATAATGTCACAAACCACCAATTCACGTTTTTTTTATTATAAATTTGGTTTATGCATTTAATTGACGTTTTTGACTGGGTTGTTAATACTTTTTTCATTACAATATTAATACTTTGAAACAGATCTTCGAATCATATTTTAGACGAGTGAACGCGTGTAAATGTATAAATTAACGTTTTATAACTATAATCATAGTTTTTTATAAATATTTTCCGTTGAAACACGGTGACGGTCGACAAAACTTTATTGACACCCTCCTTAAAAATCAGTTTTCTAATACGGGCATAGTAATCATGTGGTATATAGGTTTATAATTTAATAACTCTAAAAGTGATTGTTCACGTAAATGCAGTTTTTTAAGTTGATATCAATAAACTTGATGCGTTTAAAATACGTTAGGTTAGGTCAAAGCTTGTGAAGACCAACTCTTAAGACGGAGAACGCGATTACGATTCTTCGATAGATCGAATCCGAACGTCCCGATAAAATCTAGCGCAGCTCATCGTGTTTACTGTTTTCATGATGGACCGTCTAGGCGGTCCACGGCGGAAATGTATTCTAAATAATCTTAGAAGAAACGGATAAAACGGTTTCGTTCACAATGATTAACATAATATTACGAAATCGGAAACTCTGTGCGATTATATATATATATATATATGCCAGTGACCTAAACAGGAAGGTTCAAATTTACGGATTAAGGATGGGAAGGGATTGATTAGGTTAGGTTAGGGTGGTTTCAGTGCATTGATCGAACTTTCGCACTGCAGGGGCTTTTCTCGAACGTCGTCGTCCTCGCGGGTAGAGCTAAGAGGTGGTGTAGAGAGCAGTCGCCCGGAAAGCGAGTGAGCTGGGTTCCCGGCAGCGGATTTCCGAGCCGTTTTTCGCGTCGTTACAACAGTATGATCATGCGTTCGGCATTCGTGTTCCAGGTGTACTACTCGCCGAACCAGAGCTACGAGGACCGGCACTACCACGAGGTGTCGCCGCCGCAACGGCACAAACAGCTTCCGGAGATACCAGCGAAGAGGGTGCCGCCGACGCCTTACGTGGACTACTATTCGAGTCCGCGTTACGGTGGCGAACAGCAGCACCAGCAGCAGCACCAGCAACAGCAGCAGCAGCAGCAGCAGCAACTGCAACAGCAGCAACTGCAACAGCAGCAGCAACAGCAACAGCAACAGCAGCAACAGCAGCAGCAACAGCAGCAACAGCAGCAGCAGCTTAAAAAGATGTTACCGCAGATACCGCAGTCCCGGATCAAACCGTCGCCGTCGCTGCCGCCCGGCCGTCTGCACAAGACGTTCGCGCACCAGCGCAAGGCCAGCGTCGACCACAGTTACCGGCCGTCCGGTTCGATGGACCGCGGCAAGGAAGAGGAAGAGTACGTCGGTTACGCGGACCCGAAACAACCCCCCGGGTACGCAGAGTACGAAGACGACGAAGAGGACGACGACGACGAGGACGAGTATGAAGAGTGCGCCGGTTACTACGGCGAGGAGCGGCACCGTCAGCCGGACGATCCGTACGCCGCTCGGAACCGCCGACCGGCCGCGGACGACGGCGAGTACCGTCGGTCGGACGGCGCGCAGCAGAGGGCGCCGCCGGTGCAAGACGGCGCGGACTGCCGCGAGCTGCCGAAGAAGAACGAGCAGCCGTCGGCGGGCTTCAACCGGAGGGACACGTTCATGAAGTTTTACCAGAAAACGGTCAAGCACCTGGAGAACCCTCGGAGTTTTTTCCAGCAGCAGCAGCAGCAGCACGCGGACTCCGGGGACTCGCAGGAGGAACGCAAAGAGGTGATTGCGCGATCACGGTGTTCTGGCCGGGTCGTGGAAAAAGCCCCTTTTCGTCGGAAAAAACACCGGGGCGATAGTGCGACGGTTAACGAGAATCTCTCTCTGAATCGCGTCGGAAAACGCTCCTCCTTTCCCGCGAGTCTTCCGAATGAGTACGATTTCGGAAATTCGTGTAATCTAACGGGAACGACGTACATATGTAGTACCGCCGAGTCAATCGATTCACCTTTATTATTGTTCGTCGGGCAGTTTTTGTTTTGTCCGTTTTCCCTCGTGAAAACTTCCTCCGTACCACGGATGTGCCTACCGACACCCGACCTATAGATGCCAAATCGACCCTATCGTAGGAACAAAGGACGAGAAACTCCGGTAACTAATTCGTCGTCACGAGTAGGCAAAACTTTCTCGCCAAACTAGCTCGCTACCGTCGCTTGACGGTCCTTTCGAACCTGCTCGATAGAGCGTACGTTTTCTTTGGGCACACAAAAAAAGATCTCCAGCGAGGCATTACGAAACTGTAGTTTGGTTTTAACGGAAAACAGTTCGATAATCTCGCGAAGAGCGTATAGAGATTGCGAATTTCGACGGATGACGATCAATCATTTGGATAAACTCAGTCCATAATTATAACGTGGTTGAAAGCTATTGAACGCTAATTTTTTGGTTCGGTATTTGTATATACGATTGAAAATGGACATCGTCAAAAGTACTATATATAACTATATTAACTATATATAACTCAATTTAGACCGTGCGTGTCATATTGTACTGACTCCCGAGGTGCGGCGAAACAGACAATATCGTTCGGTTTAAAAGAACGTTATAGAAAATATTACTTTACCAAATAATTACACTCAGTACGTAATTAATAGACTAATGATCCATTTATATACGGGTTTGTGATTTTCAAAAATTTTCCATCCACGCAAAAAATAGTGGTAATATTGTGAAGAACGTGTTTCGAAACTGTGTTTCGGTTTGGACCCGTTAGGTCTCGAAAATATGATTTTCAATAGGTTTTAGTTTTCATCGTTTCTACCGTAACAGCAAATTACCATGCCCGGTTTAATCTCCAGTTGATTGATCCGGCACAGTTCACGTACGTTTGTACCGTTTTATTATTATTTTTTTTTTGTCGTCGATTGACGGCTGTTGATTTAATGTTGAACCTTTTACGGAATGAAAAACGGAAGAGTAAAAACTGGTCGTCAAATAAAAAAAAAAATCACTCGAGGGAGATGGTTTCCTGATGGACACTCGATTCAAACACAGGTTTTCCATTAACGGGCGTCCGTTCGGCTGTGACGAATTTCACCGGGTTTCGAGAAGAAACCGGAATATTACGTACGCGGGATAAGTGAAAATGTACAATATAAAAAACCGAAATTTCCGTAATGAAACGCATAACACTCGCGTATCGTTGTTTGAATTCAGATCGGGCACGAGCGATATTTTTAAACGCTAGTTTTATGCGATTTTCAAACTTAATCGACATATTTTAGTGCTCGCCGGGGACCGTCACCGATGTCCGACCACCTGTTCGGAATTTATTGATCACAATTCACCCAGTTTAGAACTGAAACCGTTGCAACGAAAATAAAAGAGTAAAAACTGGACGTTTAGAAAGCTTTATCGTTATTTTTTAGGTAGACCATTTTAGATTAGACTGAGTGTGGTGTTTTCACAATAATATGTGTATTATTGATTTTTATTTTTTAAATTTTTACCACTGTGAAATCACGGTAACTTCTTCAATCGGATCATTATAATACTCACACCTCGTCTCGGGCATTAGTTTACGAACTCGTATTTCGTCGTACGGTACTTTGAGGGAGTGGTAGTGTTCAAAATTGAAAAATCACGATAAAAACCAAGCGAAAACTTAGGGAAAAAACGTTAAAAATTATGGCGTTTAAGTGGAATGTCCCGTTTTTATTTTTTGCTTAAATGGTTTGGTCGAGTATACCTATAGTTAATAGGCTTACGGTGACCTTGGAAAATATTTTAAAATTGTTTTGTTTATTTTTTAATCAGTTACAACGGTTTGAAAATCAAAATTTTCCGTTTTAAGTTCTTTTTTCACTGGTTTAATTTTTGTAGCTAGAAGTCTGTAACTGTTAAATGTACGTACTATCTACACATGTTGCCTGATGTACTGTCGTAGGACAGTTTTTAAAAATCAACTTTTTTTTTTAATTTATTAGGGCTTGAAATTGATGTCGTTGTTGAAAATTAAATTTCATGAATATGTTTTTTTAATAATCGAAATTCCAAAAAAAAAAAAAAACTCGACGTCAGTGTACAGGTATTCTGATTCGTAATGTTTTTTTACAACAAAAATTAGTCAATTATTGTTTCAGTTGTGAAGGATTTCGTACTAAGATAGCCTGTTGCTGTAGAAATACAGTATAGAACGCGATCTGGTGGAATTCGATTCTAACTCTATCGGATATACGCCTTTAAACACGTATTTGACATAGTCAAATTAGTTTTTTGGCCATAAAATTCAATACATATTAGGTAAAATGTGAAATTTACACAATTCATACAATTTATAATATATGTTTGGTGCGTATGATTCATAGTATTACCCTACAAATGATCTTTATTTTCATTTATACTTTTTTTTTAAATTTTAGATATTAAGTTTTTCCAATCATATAATTTGTTAACTGAAAAAATACACAACAACCAACATCATAAAATATCGCAAAACAAATTAATAGTGAAATTAGTGTGTATACATTATATAAAACATTGTACGTCATGTAAAATAATCGGTAAAATAATAGATTTGACATTTCACATTTTAAAATTGTTCGCCACTAGTTTGTTTACTTTTACTGGAATATTATGGCCATAAAATGAATGATCACTTTATGTTTTTTGACTCAATATTTGAAATTATCTATATTATAATCTAAAACATATTTGAACTTTATAGTCTTGTATAGATTTGCGGTTATATTTATTAGAAAGCAAATAAAACAAGGTTTTATTTACCCTAACTCAAACTATTTTCTCCATATGTACTTATTAAAATCATGGACAAATATTTGAATTCGATAGGTTTCAGTGATAAAACACATAACCGCGAATCAAACGTGAAATTGGAATAGTTTCAATATTAAAACCGTGCTATATAGTTTTGTTTTAAAATGCATTAAAAAAATATCAAAATGTTTTAATGTTACATTGCCAAAAGTCTAAACAGAATAGTTATAGAAATTGAAAATTTTTGATTTTTAAACTATTTTTAGAAATGTTGTGTGTTGTCTTTCCTGAGGCTTATTCGGTAATGAAAACTTTAAATTTACTATGAATGAGTATATGGAGTATTCCTCGTTGTATTTGTGACTATAGTACTAGTACCTATAATGTATATTACCAATGTATATTTAAGTCTCCCAATTTCATACCAAAATTGTTGTAAATTAACTTTTATTATTCCTGATTGTTTGTATGAATTTGTTTTTTTAAAATAAGTAGATATTTTTTAGTTTTAAATATTTTTATTCACCATATTTATAGAAAATGTTGTTGACCAATCGTTTTAAAAATAATTTTCTGTCTATGAAAAAAAAAAAAATTGAAGTTAGGCATTTTTATGCCTACCTACAAAATTTTTTTTTTTATATGATTTTGGTTTTATGTTGATTTTAAATTAAATTCGTTTTGTTTCGTTTTCGACACATTTCACACTGAAATGTGTCGACAGATTTTTCAATAATTATTTAAGTGTAACAATGCGTTTACTTAGGTACAATTCACATGGAAACTAGATTCAGATTTTTATTGAACGTTTTTTAATTATTTCTTCCATAAGTTATTTACGAATTACTATTACAAACGAAAAATTGTCATTAATATTAAAATACCTTTCTCAGCAACTGCTGTTTCGGTATTGTAGCATTGTATTGTTATTACAATTGAACTGTCGTATCCAATAATAGTTTTAGCGTACGAGTAAAATATTAAATTTTAAAATGCTCATACTTCTCATTGCTATGATCGAGACATAAATAAAATTAGTATTAAATTAATTCTAATTAAGGGAGAGTATACGAAAGAGTTACAATCGAATTCCATTAGAGCTTAGAGAGTTCCATGTAGAAGTCTATGTAGAAGTAGGCTATTTTAGTTGGGAATCATAGTTCCTTCACAACTGAAACAATAATTAAGTAATTTTTGTTTTGAAAAATGATTACGGTTCACAACAATACCTTTATACTGACGTTGAGTTTTTTTTTTTTTTTTTAATTTTTGATTTTTAAAAAAAAAATACATTCATGAAATTTAATTTTCAACAACGATGTCAATTTTAAACTCTAATGACTTTAAGAAAAAATTGATTTTTAAAAATGTCCCGACGACAGTACATCAAGAAATATGCGCAGATTGTACACTTAAAAGTTACTAAGACTACTGTGCTTACAAAACTTAAACTGGCGAGAAAGAACTTAAAATTAATGATTTCTAAACTGTTTTGTCTGACTAACTAAAAAATAAATAAAACGTTTTAAAAATATTAGGTTGAAATAATAACCCCCCGAACGTGCTCTACTCAAACGGGACGTTTCTTGATAGTAAAATCACGAGTTTAGAACAGTTTTCAGAACGAAAAATTGAAAACTCGGTTGTAACAGAAAATGCTAAAAAGAACGGCGTTAATAAGAAAGCGGTTGGAAACACGTCATTTTTCTTACTCCGTCCGTTACACGTAGATCATAGGACGGTTTTTACTTCCAACACGCCGATCAATTTATCGATGCGATAAAGAATCTGAAAACCGAATTCGATTCTTCGAGACGTCTGCATTGCATACGTCGAGCCACATTATTTTAGTTTCTTCTCACACATACTTTTTTAAGAATAAAAAAATTAAAACTCATTGGTTTTTTAAAATTTGATTTGTAAAAATTTAAAAGATTAAATCTCGAAAGAATTCAAATCAGTTTACACATTCTTTATCGCGGTATTTTGGAAGTAGAGACCGTCTAATGTCCTAACATGATTCACGCGTGACGGACAGAGAAAGAAAATCGACGTTTCCAACCGCCTTACAAGGGTCTTCCACGTTCACGGATTTTCTGATACGAGTTTATATTTTTTTTTTGATTACGCCGAGTCTTAGACATTTGGGAGATCATTATTTCCATTGTATAAAATATTTTTTGTTTTTGAGTCGTGTCAACACACATATTATACCTCTCTACATTATTAAAAACGTTTTTTTTTTCCTCCGCCCGACGTCGTCATTCGAAGCGCCATTATTTCCACCGTTTACCATAAATTCCAGTCCAAATAGTTTACCATCGTTTACCACCATGATTTTGCATCATTTTTTACCTCCACGTACTCAAACAAACGGGGGCACAGCCCCCTAGTATTTATTAAAATATCTCATTTCGTAGCGTTTCCATGGTTGTGATCGTTTCGGCGTGGGGGAACAACAAACGCTTAACGTCCTTCTTCTTCTTCTAAGGCTCGTAGCGGTGTCCATTTAGAACCGCTTCCGGCACGCTGCTCTTCCACGTTTCCGCCGACGCCGTTTCCACACCCGGCAACCGGTCGATTTCCTCCGGGAAGTTTTCTTAACCGTGTATCGTACCCCGTCAAACGCGTCCCCGGCCCGTCCCAGCCTTTTTCCGGCCGCGAAATCCCGTCGCACACCCGGCTTGTCGCGCAGCAGGTATTCTCGTTCTGCCGGTAACGAAAACGTTGTCCGTTCCGCCGCAGGAATCGTTCGAAACGGCCGTGTCGTCCGTGAGCACGTCCAACCGGCGGTGGGCGCAGGACGCCACGTCGCCGCCAAAGTTGTCCGACGGCCACGAGCAGCAGCAGCAGCTGCTGTACAAGCGCCGCGGCAGCGAGGGAGAGGACCGCGCGACGTTTTCGCCCGGCGGTTACGCGCTCCGGCCGCACGAGTCCGTCGAGAGTTACCGCCGGGACGACGACGTTGGCGACGACGACGACGACGACGACGGCGACGAGGACGACGAGGACGACGACGACATGCCGGCGGCGGAGGAGCCGGGATCGCCCGGTACGCTGATGCCGCCGGCGACCGCCGACCCGTCTGGCGCGCCGTCGGACCCGCAGCACAGCCCGGTCAAGAGCTTCGCGGCGTCGCTGCAGCGGAGGCGAGACAGCGCCGAAGCGGACGAGGACGGGGACCACCGTCGGCCGCGGCAGCAGCAGCAGCAGCTGGCCGCCGGGGACGTCGGGCCGCCGGAACGGCTGACGGCCGCCGAGGAGAAGGGCAACGTGGCGAGGACGCGGTGGCACAAGGCGTACAACAAGATCGTGCACCAGCTAAACGTGAGTACCTCTTAGCTTTTAATCGTCACGTTCTTCGGGGAGTTTTTGGCCGGCCGTACTGGAACACGCTCAGAAACAAAATGTCACACAACGCGGTTTTTTTTAATCGCGACAACCGTGTCCGACCGGCTACGACCGTAGTTCAGTTGTTTACGTTTTTCACCAGTCTCGCTGATACCAAATGGTCAGCGTACTTGAACGAGTGTCCCGCGACAGGAGACTAATGAGATTGTTTGTCGTCTCCTCGAGCTTTCTCAAAACGTTCGTTGAACACATTCTCTGCGTATAGCGTTCATCGGCATTCCTCACATCGAGTCTTGTGTGAACTCCCGATCTCCCACTTCCTTCTACTTTTCGTCCTTTGTAAAAATGCCCTTTTAACACGTATGATTCACGCCGGTTAGATATTGTCGTCGTTGGCCACTATTCCAGGAGCCGTAGAACTTCCGGCCAACATCACCTCAAACTCACCATTATCGTCGTCGGGGTTGTTAGACCCTGTTGGACTTACCTAGGCTTGTCCCGCCAACATCACAAATTATGGTTGCAAAAAAAAAATGTTTGTTCAGTGATTGGCTGAACCGCGCCGTTATCCAGCACCCCGGTTCGGTTAAAGTCAATACGATTTGGCAAACCTCAAAAGTGAAAATTAATAACTATCGCTATAGTTTGTAATAATTACATATATTATTTCATATATTTTGTCTAATTACTTATCTATCTTATAATTCAATCTTGTTATTTGATACCGCGAACAATTCACCGCAAAATAGTCAAACACATTAAACCGCGTGTACCGAAAACTCAACAAACTGTTGTACGTTCCCGGAAATGCAAATTCCGGTGCTGCGCAAAGTCTTGGCTATCCACAGTTCGAGGCTTTCGCATTACTGTCCGTATTGAATTTCACGTCGTCTTTGGTTCGTGCTGGGCTCGCCGCCACCATTCTTTCTCATCTCTTCACGGTGTCCAACGTTGTCAACGTTGGTTTTGGACACGCGCTCTCCACCGTTCCCTTTTCAGCTCGGCGTAACCCCGATTGCATCGCTCGTTTGACGAACGGAGTTCTCGGACGTCCCCGGCCTCTTTTACCATGCATTTTACATTCCTTGAATCCTATAGATTAGCTCGTTTTCGTGCCTCCGTATGTCATCGATCACGTTCCGTCGTCTCGCCCCGACGGTTTTGAGTATCTATCTGGGTACGCTTCCGTCGGTTCTATTCACTCTCAGCGTCTTTCTCCCGACCAACACATTTCAAAGCTTTCGAGTGCGCGTCGTTCTGCCTTATTTGGTATCCACGTTTCGCAGCCACACAAAAAGTGCCACATACATATACGCACTTTTATGAAGCGGTTTCCTCACACAAATACTCGTGCTGTCGGAGCATATCAACAAATTTTCCATGTTCGTAAATGCCTGTGACTTTGCCTGTGCGGCTCTTATTTCTATGGCGCGCGTCTTCCGAGGCCGATGAAACTGCCCAGGTATTAAAAATGTTGTTCAAGCAGCAGCTTTCATTACACGGTTATAGAGGGCACCGACGTTGACCGTTTCGGTACGCGACAAAATCTTGAGAACAAGAGCGTGTGGTTACCAGTGATGTTCACGGTTCACGATAGATCGTCAACGCAGGAGGGGCCTTTACAGGTATTAAAATAATTAGAAAATCGAAGTGTACAATATACCGCACTGGTTTCGAACGTAATGTACTGTAAGGTTCGTACCAGAGCGGTCGTTGTGTCGACAAATCGATCGCCTTTGTGTGCGCGCCGGTAGTGAAATTAAGCGTATTGGAAACTCGACATCGGGGTCATAAATCATCGAGATTTCGCTTTTATTATAATGCGTTTTCCGCGGACGGTCTCCGTGTCAACAACGACGACGATACATTTTGCGTAAAAATAATATTCTAACCGGTGCCGCAGTGATGGTAGGTACAATAATCACACATCGACGACTGCTAATGATATGTCGGGGCGAGTTGGCGAAAAAACTGACAAACTGCAACAACAGCTGCTGTTAATTCAATCGAAAAATTGCCTTCAGTTGGAAGTTTAAAGTTAACGAAAAAAAAAAAAAAAAAATGACAGGCCGTGATCACTCTAGGTCGCGTGGGTAGTTTTGACGGAGTAGTGACTATACGCTTTGGGTGGGTCACTATAGTGTAGAAGCTGCGGTTTGAACGCATTATTTTATATCTGAAAGCGACGATAAATCGTCACCTTTGAAAATACGATTCTGATTTTATCGGGGTTTTTTTTAAATTAAAATCAATCATACTTTTAGCGCGTGTTCAGCCATAGTTTTGGTGATACCATAGCGAATATTTATGCGATTTCAAGCGCTATAAACGCCCAGCCCCGCTCATAACCCTCAATCGTCGCGAGCGCTCGACGAGGGTCGACGCTGTTTGCGGCGGCTACATTTCGACGCGTACGTGCGTACCGAGTCGATCGAATCGCAAGAAAGATACTTTGCCGATAAGACACGGACGAGGTACGCAATACCTTGTATTACGAATGGTAGTACTCATTTTACGTATTTGTATCACGAAGTATGAACGTAAAATATTTTTCTCGATTACAACGCGTTTTAACTTATTCACCTCGTCCGCCGGCAGTGCGAGCGGTATGCAAATTATTCGACGACGACTATCGGTTTCGATCCGCCGTCTAGAATTGTTCGTAGATGTATAGATGACTGCAGAGATGAAAACAGTTCAAAACGAATGGGTCCAAAACATGAAACGGCTTGTTCGAGAAAACACAAGTATAATACGTTACGTTCGCGGGACGTTTCAAGTCGAGAAACGACCATTGTTTTATGTTGAAAAATAATTTAAACACTGTGTGGTTCTCATACGTTATAGTGTGCACGTGTAAATATTTTGTTCGCAAAGGCTAAAAAGTCAAGAACTCGTTTGTGTGTGTCATAAAGAAGCGTACATTTTCACGGTGTTTTAACGACGATATTATTACTCTTCGATCAATCGATGTGTGTATATTACTACGCGGGCGTACGCAAAAGTTTTGAAAATGAAACGGAAATTCTAGACCGGGCCGGTCGGAGCAGGTCACTTCTTTGTGTGGGTCGTCGGTTTAAGAGTCGCCGTGTAATATCTGACAAATTATTGCACGATATGCGAAAAAACGATTACGATAGTCAAATCTACGCTCCGGCGGATAAAGAAAATGAAACGGTAAATTTTTTCGTCATCGTTTTTTCCGTAACTAGAAAAAAATAATACTAAAAAAAACGCGTTTCGAATAAAATGCCATTTTCTGCGTAAACACCTTTACCATTTTACTTCATTTTTTTTTTTTCCTTCTACCCGAAAAGATGACTCTTAAATATACGTCGTATTTTCGTCTCTACACCGTCGGCTGGGCATTACGTTCGTTTACAAATATAACGCATATTATGTTGCCGATACCATAAATGCATCTCCGAAGTTACGATCGACGTAACGAAAAAGCGGTTTTTTTTTTTTTAAAATCATTATAGGTTTTTTTATCGGCCGAAAACACGCGCACGCATGCAAGTTGATTTATTCCTCCATTTCTTATACGAGGCGACGCAGCACAATATTTTAGATGATTTCCGGTATCTGAATATTATACTTTTTCGTGACCATGATATTTTGTAATACTATAATTTCGGAAAAAACATTTCCTCACGTGGTTATCGATAACACTTTGTGTGTCGAGACCGCTTTTTTCGAAGAGTTTTGTATTTTTTTTACGGTTTTTTTTTTTTCAAGCATATTTTCTTCTGAATGTTTTCGCCTCAGTTTCGATTTTAAAAGACGCTGCCGGTACAATCGTATTAACACTGTTCGGTCGACGATCTCAGCAAACAGACCGATCAGGAACGGGGATTCATCGCAATTTTTTTGACTTTGAATTTAAACTAATGAATATATACTTTGTATATTACGTATTATCTATTTTCGTTGCGCTCGTATCGTTGCGGACAAAACCGATGTTGTTCCTCTCTTAATCGTTTATTTTACACGACATTCAAATCTGGCGTTAAAAAAATTATCTTACCCAATAGGTACGAATGCAAGGCTTAAAAAGGCTGATAACACGAAAATTGTCAAAAAACGAGGTCTTTAGTTTATTCCCCCCAGCTTATCCCAAACATCCCGTTTCAATCCGAAATCACTGCGATAGATATTTTGCGTGTTTTCTCCAGAGAAAAAAAGAGACACCGTATTATATTATAATATTTCGGATTGAAACGGGAGGTTTGGGATAAGCTGGGGGGGAATTTTTTTTTTTTTTTTATGGTAAAATCCAAATTTCACAATCTTTTATTTTTTTGTAAAACTTGTAAAAAAAAAAAAAATCTAAGATCACTCTAGGTCGCGTGAGTAGTTTGACGGAGTAGCGATTACGCTTTGGGTGGGTATATCTAGTTTAGAAGTTGTGGTTCAAACACATTGTTTTTATCCGAAAGCAACGATAAATCATTGCCATCGAAAATACGGTTCTGAGCGAGCTCAGTTCTCTAGTATACGTTATGGTAAAATCCAAATTTAACAATAAAAATGGGCCGAAAATTCCGGCAATTGTATCTGCGTGTAACGAATCTCAATTTAAATTACGTGTGAAATTTTCAAACCATTTCGACCGTTATTCGAGGAGTTAATACGATTTTAGTATCGATTGCACAAAAATAGGTAAAAATTGCCTAAAGTTGAATGAAACTTTTTGAAAACTATTTTGTTGTTCTACAGTACAAAGATACATTTTTGTTAAATCTTCAAGGCAATAGAATGGTTATTTTCGAAATTACGGAAACATACTGCACGCGATTTCAATGAAATCTAATATGTCGTTAAAAGTCTTGAAACCAGTATTGGTATAGTTTCTTTACTAATTATAAAAATTAAAATTGTAAAAAAAGAAATCAAACCCTGCGAACTGGGAAGGGAACGTTATATCTGATGATGTGGTGATCATCAAAATATAATCGTCGATTTATATGGTAGCTGTTCGTATCACGATTCAAGAAAAGATAATATTATTATGTTTTGCTTTTAAGTTTGAACGTAATGTAGTCAAAAGTGGGTTAATGCGTATAGTTAGAATCAATTTCAATCTACTCGGACTTCATCGAGACGTAATATCTATTTAATGTTTAGTATTTATGACCCATCTGTTGATCGCTCGTAAAAATTCTGCCGTCGTAAAATTTCAAACGCTATTTATTTAGCGCTGCGTATTGAAATCGATACAAGCGATAAAAAAATACAATAGTCGACGTGTTTTTTGAATTTAAGAAAATAAAGAGCTCGATTCTCATTAGGAAACCATCGTTTGTACATCACGAAACGTTATAAATGCGGTATTGCAACTATATCATAGCGATGAGAGGACCAATACGTTTTTGGCACTCCTTATTTTAAACTCGAGTAAGCCGGGACATGATATATTTCAGAGTACATAACGTATTCGTTTCTACTATGGTAATATAGTTGAGATATAATAATTTAAACGAGTTAACACTTTAAGGCGAAAATTAGCACACTATGAGTAGGTTTAGAGTACATTTCTCGCTTGATTTTTTTAATTAAGGTGGAAACAAATGCCCTTGGAAATATATAAGCAAAAAAAAAAAAAATAAAACTTTTTATTTTTTCATTTTTATACATAACGATATGCAGTGAAAAATTTATACGCAAACATATTTCTATAAAAAGGTCGTTAAAACTTTGACAAAAGATACTTGAAATAGGTATACAAAAAAAAAAAAAAAAATGATTATGTTCGTTGTCAAACAGTTTATTATACAAAATAATGTACATAATGTCGGTAGTTCGTTTCGGTTTTTTTTCTTTCTCTTTTGTTCGTCGGTTCGATAACCAAAATTATAATTGGCCGAATAATTAATCAATGATTCCTGGGAGACCGAAAAAGTTTTTATTTACATAATGGAAAAAATAAATTCAACCAAAACCGTGCTGCCGCAAAATCCGTTTGACATCTGTCAAATCGCGTGCTCCGAACCCACTCGAGTTTATTTTATGAAGATGAATTTAGGGGAAAGGTAAAATAAAAAAAAATAATTGCATACGATTCGACCAATATAACATAAGTTTTAGCTTTGTGTGACCTAAGCATTTTATTAAAAAAAAATTTATAGAAATCGTTACAGCGTGTTTTTAGTTTTAATCTTGTTTAAACGTTTAAAAACTTTTGACCTTTTTAGGTACTGGCTCGGTCCCGTGTTATTTTTCAACACATTTGAAGAGTACCAATGTAAATTTCGTTTTGAATTATTTCAAAATTGTTTTGTTGTAGTATCACGACGATTCCAACGCCGTCCAACAACGGCAATATACAACGTGGAATTCTATTACGTTTATCGTGTGTTGATTTTTGCGGGGTATTCAATATATGTCAAAAAAAAAAAAAATAAATTAAAATCGAAACGTTTAGTTTAGAAGCCATTCGTTCAGCGTATCAGCTGTTTACGAAAATCGAAACTTACGTTATTACTTGTGTGTATAAAGTGTTTATTAGGCGTAAATATCTGCAAGGCTATACGAAACTTTCGAACAAATTCTGTGCTGTTTGTGAGATGATAATACGATGTTATTTACCATTTCGGTTGTTTGCGAAATCAGCGCGTTTCACGGCGCAACGCCGGTATTCGGCTAATGAATCGTCGGCTTTATTTATTTATACTGATCTATAATAATAGCCGTTGTTGGTCGGTAAGTATTGTAGTATAAAATACAACGATGATATAACAAAAACAACTGTAATCGTGATTGTACTATTTGTCTTATTTGTTTTCGCAAACGTATTACATTTTTACTACGAAAACAACGGTGCAAATTATCCCGACAAATCTACCGCATGAACATTTCTTCTAAAATACTATTGATTTTGTTTAATACCAATATTTGAAACATTTATATATTTATTATTAAATGACGTACGCTTTCGCGAGAACTTTTTGAAGCGGGCACTTTGCCAAGGAAATTTTAGAACTGCTCGTTCTGGTTTTTTTTTTTGAGATAGTGGAAAGTTTATTTTTCTCGCCAACTTCTTCAAGTATCTGTAAGCGATGATAGAAACTGTAAATCGTTTATGGTATCGAGCGTTTGATTTAGCGTAATTAAACTAT